>OX637580.1:21362236-21506627 GCA_951800085.1 Comarum palustre | reverse complement strand
CCACAAATATTTCTACTTGTTGAAAATCATCATCATGAGGTCTAACCCTGTTTCTCTTGTTTGCGCTGCTTGGTGGTGGCATAACGATATTCTCATCTTCATCAATTTCTTCTTCTGATTCATCAAAGTATTTTACATAAATACCATCGTAATCTTCTCTCATTGCTGCATATGCTTATTGGAACTTTAAAACCGCTTCCAACATCAAATAAGTGCTATTCTATCTTGTTTAGACATCTAAACACACAAGTCCCTTGCATGGAATCTGTTCTCTCTTCACTACCTTCTTGAAGTAATCCAATCTGTTTGAAGAAGATCTCACAAACTTAACAACATTCCTAATAGAAGCCATAATCTACTGCAACCTCTTTAGACTATGCCCAACAATCAAGTTAGTAATGTGAGTTGCGTATCTCATATGCATGTATTTGCCACCCAAAATCATCTCGAAACCTGCAGACCTATTCATTTTAGCCACAAGCCACTCCATTGCAGACTTATTTGTAGCAACATTATCAACAGTTATACACATCACTTTTTGGATTCCCCAATCCACCAAGCATGACTTAATAAGTCTTCCAATTGTTGACCCTTGATGATTCTGAATCACAACAAAATTTAGAATCCTCTTGTATAACTTCCAATCATCATCAACGAAATGGGCAGTAAGCACCATGTAGTTGACATTCTAAACACTCGTTCAAGTGTCAGTGGTAAGATTCACCCTAAACTTCTTCAAAGACTTTTTCAACTCCTTTTTCTAGGTGTCATACATACCTAGAAAGGCTCTACACACCTTTCTTCTAGAGGGACGATCAAAAAGAGGTCACACTCTACTGCAAAATCTTTTAAACCCTTTCTTCTCGACAAAACTAAACGGCAGCTGATTAATCACAACCATCTCTACACAAACTCCTAAATAGTCTTCTAGGTCAACAACTACTGTGCTAAGTGTATTACGCCTAGTCCTATCACCACTTAGATTTTTCTGCGACTTATCGACAGTAGAGGGAAAATATCTACAATTCTGATTTATGTGCCTAAGCATACCAGACGTGCCATTACGACTTTCAGTAGCATAATCACAGATCTTTCCCCTAGGAAAGTATTTGCAGTAAGCCCTCTTATGAACTAGCTCATAATCTTTTCCATTCACATCTTTCACAGTTTCAATATGATCATACGACATAAAATGTTCCCAAACAACAGAGTTCCGTTTTATACCTGAACTTTCAAAATTAACCCCGCCATCGCCTGTAGGTGTAACTGTTTCACTTAGTGGTCTTGTTGGATTGCTTGCAGCAAACTCGGTCACAAAAGGTTGGCTTGTAACAGGTTGTATCGTTGGTTGTGTAGATCGACTTGCTAGAGGCAAAGGTCGAGAAGAATTTTCTCCAGATGAATCTGGATGACCAAAACCACTAAGTCGAGGACGAACAAGTGTTTTCTCCTCTCTCGTCATTTTCTAGTGATGCAGAAAATAAGATTAGGAGAAGTGAGAGAGAGACAAGGAAGTGTCAACCAGAAACGGTAGAGAAGACAGTGGCTAGAGTGTAGGGAGGGCAAGCCGAGGGCGGCGAGAGAGAAAGATCTGAGAGTCTAGGAACTGATAGAGCGAGAGATGTGAGCGAGAGAGTGGACTGCGGAGAGTGGAGGTCTGGAGGGAATGGGAGACGAGTTAGGCGACAAAGTTTACTAGTTTAGGTTTAGCACCTTAGGTTTTGGGCATTTAATTAAGTGTGTTTGGGCATTTAATTAAGTGTGTTAAAGTTCATGGTAAAATCATAACACCTTAAAATTGGACGACTATGATCTTATAATAAGAGTATAACACATTTTCGGGATGAACCCGTCTCGCCCCATCTCGTCCAGGTCCCGTCCCGTTTTAAACTTTCGGGACGGGAAAGGTAATTTTATTAATATATCTCGTCCCGTTTATTTTCGGGATGGGATCAGAATTCATATATGATGTGTCCAGCCCTAGATATGGGTCCCACTTACTAATCAAGAATCGATTCTTTATGAAACCCCTCATTTGATATCCAAGGGGAAGATGAGTATCAAAATCAAAGTAATGGAATCAACTTTTTCTAGATCTCTAAAATATCCTCGCATAATTAATAATATTTATAAATTACAAACCCATAAAATATGTTATAATATTTCAAATTGGAGATATTTTTAAATTTTATTGTATTTATAATATTTCTAAATTACTCAACCCTAAATGTCACGCCCCGACCCAAGTTTACCTCTCTAAACCCGGGATAAGACGTGCGGGACTCATTCTAACAGAGATTTACTCGAAATCTCCCTTGAGAAGAGATAACCCTTTTTCCCAAATATATTTTCTGTAATCCAAACGATACTGGAATAGACCTCACAACCGGAGGCTATCTCGACTTTCGCATTTGGATTTCATACTAATTATTTTAGAAGGCCTAGGGTTCTAATAGTATTTGTGACTACACCCAAGTCCCGTTAAGCTGCCTACATACCATGTACTCAGGGATCAAACCACACGTAGCTCTTATTTTAATTAACGCCCTAACCAGAAAAATCCTGCTTTGCTACATATCGGTCGGTTCATTATTATGGATAGCAAACGCTTAATACATATCCAGAGTTTAGCCTCTCCGCTGAGGTATTCACCGACCCACTATCTATCGGGATTATCCATAACATTCCACCACAATTATATACAATATTCACACAAAAATATAACATAAATGCATTCATGTAAATAACAAATCCTCCAGGGGCATAACTGTAATATCAACTGGAGGTACCCATGAAACTATCTTAAACTATCAAGGGCAGTATAGTCAATTCAACCCCAATGGCAGTTTGGTAAATATGCTAAGCTGTCAAAGATATTTTAGAAATTTCAGCCTCAGTGGTTGCCTCTTGTAAATATAAAACAACCTGGGGTAGTATGATCTTTTTAACCCTAGTGACAGTCCTGTAATTATCTCAAACTACCAGGGATATCTCAGGAATTTCAGCGGTACCCCTGTAATTACTCCAAATTGTCAGGGGCAGTTCTGTCCTTTCACACTAGCGGTAAATGATAAAAATATCAGAACTACCACGGTAAAAACCCATAGATTTACCCTTTTAACCCTAACCTATCACCGGTCGGCAAACCGACCGGATTTATGCGCTGAACCGACGAAACCGTCCAACAACAACACAGGTTAAATGAATTGGGAAGGAGAGAGACAAATACCTCTCGGTTCTGCTTGGGAAACCCTCACTGCAATCTCGACGATATTTTTCCCGATCTCTGTCAACGTTCCCAAATTCGACAAGGAGTCGAGTGGGCGCTAACTGCTGCCCCCTGCACCACCCACACGCTCTGTCGACACCATGGACCCGACCTGATTTCGATCTCCACCTCCCCTTCTTCGTTGGATCCTCTGGTGCGGCATCTCCGGGCTTTGGGCTTGATGGCGGCAAGGCAAGACGGTGGCGACCCAGATGAGATAGGACGCATAGTGGTGGGGCTCGCCGGTGGCTGCCTCCGAACGACTGCGCTCACAGTCGAGCTCGGGAAGGAGAGCGAAAAGAGAAAATAGAGAGAGAGGGAGAGAGAGGGAGAGAGAGAAGAGAGACTCCGCCGGTCAACGCCCTCCTTATATATATATATATATATATATATATATAATCCAACGACGGGCCAGATTGATTTATAAATAGTTACCATAAATAGTAAATAAATATTTTGCTATTTACTATTTACCGTACAGTAACAATACTTTAATCTTAATAACTCCCGCATACAAACTCCGATTAATTCATAGGACGTACCCACGAGTTCGTATTAACTTCCTCTACAACTTCCCCGAAGGAACTTTTCCAAAATTCTTGACTTATCGTAAAGTCATTTTTTTACGGTAAAGTAAATAGAATTTATTACTCCCGTAAACTAAATAAATTCATAAAAAACAGCTAGTAGCTCCGGAAAATATTCCGGACATACCGGAGGACTCGTATTAACATAATCTACCCCCTCAGTACATTAATTCTATTTTCCCCCAGAATCAAGAATATATCGATATTAAACTCGAATATTAAGGGAAAAGCTAAAAGTGTGGTTACAACCCCTTGTAACCCATCTGGTCCCAGTAGAAGGGTAAATTTTGGGGCGGGTCTTACACTAAATATGTATGTGTATATGTGTGTGTGTATATATATATATATATATATTGTATTTTAGAGGTATTTTAAATTTATTTATTGCAGGGGTATTTTAATAATCAAATTAGTTTTTATTATGATTTTATATGGTAAGTAAACAACATCAATCGTAATTGGTTTCATTACTGTTTTGATTCTTTATAGTAAGTAAACAGTAGAATTGTATGAAATATTCTGATATTTATTTCTGTTAATACAGATACTTGTTAATACTGATTCATGATAAATTTCATTCTAAATTGGTAAACATGTCCTAAGTTCCTAGCATCATCCTCCTACTTATCATCGTCATAGAAGAGTTTACCGAAAAAAAATCATCGTCATAGAAGAGCATACCCACATTTCTAATTGATATGAAGAAAAAATCATCTAGGTGAACTATATATATAGCAACATCAGAACTGCCCAAAAGGATAATAATTAGAGAAAATTCATTGAAAAGAAAAAGGGTCCGCCAATTTTTACATGAGCAAACCAGCATGGCCCTTAATCCCCTTATTCCTGGACCCCAAAAAGACAAAAAGAACAGTTTTTTTTTTACTTCTTGCCATACAAACCAGAATCTTGCATTCTATTGAGTGCCTTCTCAAGCTGGCCCCACTTCTGCTCCAAAGTTCCGATGTAACCAATCGACATTCTAACCAGCCCTGGTGAAATCCCAGCCAACTCCTTCTCCTCATTGTTCATTCCACTGCTTGTGCTACTTCCAGAGCATGACATGAGGGTTTCATAGTAACCCAGGCTCACAGCCATGAACCCAAACTGCGTGTAGTTCTGCAACAAATTCATCAATCTATTGGCTCTGTCCTCCGTCCCCATGTCGAGGCAGAGAAGTCCACCGTAGCCATAATCCTTGTTGATCATGGACTTGAGAAGCTCGTGCTGTGGATGCTCTTCGAGTCCGGGGTATATGACCTTGAGTCCCATCTTCTTCATCCTTGTGGCATACACCATGGTCCTGTTGCAGTGCTCCTTCATTCTCAGACCCAAATGAGGGACCCTCTCAGAGAGCTCAAATGCAACCTTGGCATTCATGGTAGGTCCCAGAAGCATTAGGGCACCTTGGTGGAGGTCCATCATCGAGTTCACTAAGCTCGCAGGTCCACACACAACACCTGCATCAGTTTGATTAGTATTACTAAAGTTTTTGATGACAATTCACAAAAGCTACTTTCAAGTGGGGAAGAGGTTAAGAAAAGATATATAATGCTTAAGCATATCATTGAGAATTAGTCGTGGATGGGTTCCAAAGAGGATTATGTTTGCCAAATAAGATAATACTAGTATTTTGATTTGTACTATTGTACTATGTAATTGTTAACTTATTTTTATATTTTTGTGACTTTATTTATTTTTATGTATTATAAGAAAGATAATTTCATTCTCAAGAATAGTAATTGTCTATGTTATCCATACTTTCTTAAATTATTAGATTTGAACTATAATAAAACAAGGACATAACCGAAAGTTCAAAAATTTAATCATTTTCACTGTTTCCTAAATTTCTTCTAGCTTTATTAATATAGATTATAGCAGAATATCTCGGAAATTCTGATAACGAGCTTTACACTCTAATTGTTTAACTTATCGCAATATTTTTTTGAATTTTTTAGTCGAGATAACTTCGTTACAAAACGAAGATTGCATTGTTTATCTGAGAGGGAATGTATTGAGGTTATTCTTGTTAAGGACTAGTTGAGAAGTTTCTCCTTAATGATTTATTACACCCACTTTTCAATTATATTTTTCCATCTCAACTGTTCAGTTTATAAGTCTATATAAGTAGATCACTTATACAAATTTTCAGTCAAATTAGTGATCGTTAAGACATCAAAATAGATCAAATCAATGGATTGTTTAAATTTGTCAAACATGAATCGTTCAAGTTTATAATCGGCCAATCACATTTAGAAATGCCATAATGATTTTCAATTTGTATAAAAATTTGTAAATATGATCTTCTCATATATATCTATAAAATAGATGATCGAGATGTAAATATGTAACTAAAAATATGATAAAATAATAAAGTCATCAACTAGTGCAGAACAAGAAAATGCTTATAGAACTACTGCCTTTTTTATCTGATTGCTGTAAGTTCGGAACTATTTCTTTAACTAAGTTATCGTTTCTTTTGATGTTCTGTATAGCTTTAGACACAGGTCGAGCACATGCTTCACTCGGAAAAGAACAGGTAAAACATCAAATCACGGCTCACGTAAGAGATTCTTGCGGTAGAAGAATACAACTCCAACTGGAGTCACCCATGTTAACACCGAGCACGGTGGAGATGGGCAGTGAAAGCAAACAAAGTTGAACTTAACAAGACATAGCATACAAACACAACACCATTCCCTAAAAATCACAAGCAAACAAACACAAGCAGAGCACCTGTCTCAGCTCAAAACAAGATTCACGAGAGAAAACAACTAAAAAAGTATGTAGCAGCTCTACTCTATCACATGATTAAGAATTCAAATGTCTCATTCTTATCCATCCCGGAGATAAAGTTCTTTCATTTTCATCTACCTATGTCCTTAGATTGCGTCACAAATAAACCGGTTCTATGTTAATTAAGTGCGTCAATACAATTATATATCATATCCTACATACTCGTATAGGAATCTACTTATGGTAATAGATTCGAATTTGATTTAGCATATAAGGTAGATTCTAAGAACATCTCCATCAGCTTCTTTATTTGTTTGATTTTGTCAAATTATTAAGTATTTTTTAGGTCCAACAGTTTTTCTATCTTATTCTCTAAAATAGGGATGAAGAAGAAAATGAGCGTTGCTTCCCCAAATTTGCAGCAAAACTTTCATTCTTTAAAATTTAATTCTTCATGAGCTTCAACAATTTTTTTTTACAAAAATAGAATATTTTATTAATTATTTTGTTGTTACAATAAAATATATAATCTCTTTTGGTTATAATTAATTATGATGTAACATATTTTGTTGTTCTAATAAATGTTAAATCTTCAAAATAAAGACGTTAGAATTGAAGCATAATCTTTTAAAGAATTTAATTTTTACTTTTTTAACTTTTTTTAAAGAAGCCGGTTAAGATGCTCACCAGAACAAAAATAGTCAAATCCGATGTGAAAATTCCATTATGGATTAAATTACGGGAAGAAAAAACAAGTTTTGTTATACCTGCAATGATGTCAGCACCGCCGCTGATGAACTTGGATATGCTGTGGACAACGACGTCAGCGCCGAGCTTAACCGGGGAGAGAACCATGGGGGAGAAGGTGTTGTCTACCACGATGGTGACGCCTTTATCGTGGCCAATCCGGCTGAGCTCCGGTATGTTAGCGACGGTGAGAGCAGGGTTAGACATTGCTTCGAAATAGAGAACCTTAGACTTTCCAACCTCGATCGCATTCCTAACCATGTCGAGGTCGTTTATGTCGACGAACGTTGTGGTTATGTTGCAGGCTCTGGGGAAGAAGTGGGCGAGGAGGGCGTGTGTGCCCCCGTAGAGGGTTGTAGAAGCGACGATATGGTCGCCGCTGCTGACGAGTTGGAGAAGGACGGAGGAGATGGCGGACATGCCACTGGAGGTGCAGTAGGCAGCCTCTGTTCCCTCGAGGGCCGCCATCTGACGGCTGAGGTTAAGGACGGTGGGGTTAAAGTGACGGCTGTAGATGAAGAAGTCACGATCGGCGCCGAGCTCGCCAGAGAACATCTTTTGGAGGGTTTCGGGTTCCATGACGGTGAACGTGGCCGAGGCCTCGATGGACATGTTGACGCCGCCATGCTCACCAAACTCGTGACGAGCACTGGCTAATGCCATGGCGGGGTCCTCCCACACTGCGGATGCGGCTTTGGACAAGAACATGGACTTCTTGGAGGCCGAAGCGGAGTAGTAGTCTTGGCCGTCCATGTCGTCGTGCTCGGTTCTCTTGGTGTTGTTGGTGGGGAGAAGGGTCTCGGCCATTGTAAGACTAGTTTGGGATAAGAAGGTGAAGATTAAAGAGATGGAAGAGAGACGTAATGTGTATAGGGCTGTTGGATGATTTTTTTATACAAGTGGATTGGCTTTCAATGTGATAAATAATCCATACTGTTTTGCGATGATGGAGATGGTTTCCAAATATGGTCCGGGTTTTAAACCTGTTATAAGTCATGAGCTAAGGACTTAGATTTTGAAGGAAGAAGTTGAAGATGTTCAAAAGATGATGATAGAACATAAAAAAGATTGGAGCAAGTATGGATGCACCATTATGTTAGACAGTTGAACGGATAATAAGAGTAGGGTGTTACTAAAATTTTTAGTAAATAGCCTTAAAGGTACATGGTTCTTGAAATCAGTTGATGCATCAGATACAATTAAAAATGGAGATTTGATGTTCAATTACTTGGATAGCGTTGTGAACGAGGTAGGGGAGGAGAATGTTGTCCAAATAGTTACCAACAATGCTTCTAATTATAGTGGGTAGAAAAGGAGCTAATGAAGCAAAGAAGCAAATTGTGGTGGACTCCTTGTGTGGCTCATTAATTGACTTGATGTTGGAGGATGTTAGCAAGTTGAAGGGTTTTGAAACTACTATTCAAAGAGCTAAGCTAGTTGTGAAATGTATTTATGGGCACACACAAGTTCTTTCCATTATGCGTAAATTTACTGGCAACAATGAGATTATTCGGCCCGCGGTGACAAGGTTTGCCACATATTTTCTCACTCTTCAAAGTCTATATAAGCAAATGGCAGCACTTATTAGCATGTTTAAATCTAAAGAATGGCATGATTGTGGTTGAACAAAACATAAAGATGCTTATGATGTGAAGAAATATATCCTCTTGATGGAAACTTTTGGAACCATATTGGCTACAGCATCAAGAGTGTATTGCATCTTGTTTGTGTCTTAAGAGAGGTTGATTCAGAAATGAGAGCCGTCATGAGATTTATCTTTGAGTTGATGGATGCCATAAAAGACAAAATTTCTAGTAATCTTGGGCATGTGGTAGCAAAGTATGCACCTATTTGGAAGAGAATAGATAATAGGTGGACTCCGCAACTCATCAACCATTGCATGCGGTGGCTTATTACTTGAACCCTCAATTCCGATATGAATACTACTTTAAAGACAACGAGCATGTGAAGAAGGGTTTAAAAGATTGTATGGACATGATGCTAGAAGGTGAGACTCGTATCCAAGCGGAAATACAATTGGATAAATATGACCAAAAGCTTGGGAAGTTTGGAAGTGCAATAGCCTAATCTACTAGAAAAATCTGATCACCCAGTTAGTTCTAATTTATTTAACTTGTATTACTTTTAAATGCAAACCAAGTAATGATTTATATGATTGAGATAAATATGTTTATTAAACTATACTATTTTGTGTTTATAGTGTTTTGGTCGGAGAAATATGAGACACAAACTCCGGAGTTGATGAATTCCAATACTCAGGTCCTTTCTCTTACATGTAGTGCATCGGGGTGTGAAAAGAATTGGAGCACGTTTGAAATGATATGTTTTTCATTCCATCTAAGTTGAATAGTTTATAGGTCATAAATTTCACCATACTAAAGAGTTGCATTTTGTTTGAAATGTTAGTTGTAGATTCATACTAAGAATTGGAATAGATTTGAGCATAAGAGGTTACCTGCTTTAGTTTATGTGAAGTATAACATCGCTCTAAGAGATAGGACTTTGAAGCGAAACGCTACAATGATCGATCCTATTGTTGTGGAAGAGATTGAATCGGATGATGAATGGATAACCGAGATAGAGGATCCAGTTCTTCCCACCCATCCACAATGGATTGAGGGTATGGAAGATTTGACATTGGATGATGGAACAATCTGAAATGTGTCAAGTGGTACATATGAAAGTATCCTAATTAGTCGTGATCCCCCTCCATGTGTGCCCTCTCCTCCTCATGTGCCTCATCCTCCCCATGAGCTTATTTCTTCTCATGAACCTACTCCTTCTCTAGATGAACCTATCTTTTTATATCAAAAGAAATTTAGTGAAACATCAAGTTCAAGTAAGTTCTTTGAAAAATTTAAGTTTGATTAATTAGTAACATAATATGAACATTAATTTATTAACTCTATGAATAATTGGCTATCCCTTTTTTGCATAGGTAAGAGAAAGGCTCTAAGAAAATCAATGCTTCTTGATGACATTCGAGATGATGATACTAGAAGTAACCGGTAAGATGACACCAATCCTCTCTTCCAACGCCGTGTTGATATTGATGAAGGTAGTGGTGGTGGTGGTGATGATGATGATGATAATGACGATGATGATGGTGGTGATGGTGGTAGTGATGGTGATGATAGTTTAGATGAAAATCTCTTAGTTGATGATGATGATGATTTTGAAGCATGAAGGTTATTTCAATTATTGTTATTTGTCTTTTGATCTTGCAAGACTAGCTAGTGTGCTATGATCTTTCAACTTGAGCCATTGGATGTATTTTATGTTTGGTGACTTGCTTGAATTGCATTGTTTTGAGTACTTACTAAGAATTGATGATAATATATTGTTTATGTTGATTGCAATACATGTTCTATATATAAGAGGGATAATTTCATAAATACAAGTTATTTTTCAAAAGGGTTACGCTTTTTGTCTCAAGGCTTACACCTTTTAAAACATTGAATTATCATATTATTTAATATTTATTAATAATATTATATTTTTAAAAATATTATTTAATTATTTTTAAACGAATCTGGATCCTTAACGGATTAGATCAACCAAGATCCGGATCCAATCCGTTTAATAAATAGGTTAACATATCAATGGGTCAAATTTGTGTTCCAAGCCCGTTTAAAAACTACGGATTCAGAACAGGTCTAGATAAGATCTGATCCATATATACAGTTATATATATACTGCTAAAATATAAGCAGCCGCCCTATCAGGTACAAGTAATTCGCTTGCATATATATATATATGGAAGTACTCGCAAAACTTTTCTTCTCTACTACAGAAAGATACTCAAAACGTCAATAGTTTTCAACTTTTCACTATTTTGGTAAAAATATGTGGTGTATCAAAAGCTGAAAGACTGGCTAACAATCTGGATACACACAGTTGCCTGTTATTTCAATCTCCCAGATATATACATCAGGGATCTTCAATTCTATTTTGGTCTCTCTTTTTTTTCGAAGACCAGTCTGCTTCCTAATATGTACCTGCACTTCGATCGATTTCCAACCTTGAATACTGCTGAATGATGAGCATGACATGCAGTTGAAGTACTTGATTTCCACGAAGACTTACATATATGGTTGGGAGTAGTACGGCTTAACCTCTATCAGTTTCTTTCAAAAAAAATTGGAGCATGGTAGTCTTCCATCGATGATGATCTATCAGATAAAGGCAGAACCCACTATTGTTCTAGTTTTTGGACAGACCTGTTGTTCCTGTCGACTTGTTACCTTGTCCACCTTTGCCATACGTGTATCGATCTCTATGATTCTATCCATGACGGTATCCTTTGTCACAAAATCTAAATCTAAATCTAAATCTAAATCTAAATCTAAATCTTAATCTTAATCTTAATCTTAATCTTAATCTTAATCTTAATCTTAATCTTAATCTTAATCTTAATCTTAATCTTAATCTTAATCTTAATCTTAATCTATGATTCCATCCGTCACTATTCATCATGCATATGTATGCATGGATAAACGTGGTGTATCGAAGATAGTGCTCGTATAACTAGTGGATTAAAGTTGACCATTTGTGCTCCACCGAAATGGGACTTGTTGCTTCCCCCGCAGTCCCATTCATCGGCGCATGCATTAAACCAAAGAAGCCTTTGTATAACGGGTGGTATCATCATCAATTAATCCTCATCAACATCATATGTATCTCTGTGTTCAAATTGATGCTTTGATATGGGTTTGGTGCAGCGGGGCTTATAAGATATAAGCTGACTTTTAGCTTATAAACAGAAAGTGGGTGTTTGCAGCTTCTCATTTTTCCCTCAAAACACTGTACTTTTTTTAAAAAGTAGCTTATTTTTAGACTTACCAAACACCAAAATCTTTGAGACTTAAAAGCAAAGGAGCTTATAAGCTCTCCCAAACCCAACCATAATCTTTTCATTACTAGCTATAGCTAAAACCGTCCAAATTCATGCTAGAAAATTAGAAGAATAATTGCATTTGAGTTTTATGACGGCTGATGATCGAGTACGTACGTGTGTCCTGACATCATAGAAGCATAGGGATGACGCAAAGGCTCACTACCAAATTGGATAACGAAATGATCGGACCAGGGCCGGTCGAGTTTTCTAGGACCCGACAACAAACAAAACTGGGTCTCTATTTTTAAATAATTTTTTTTTTCATAATTTAAAATATTTTAAATATATACTACTATAAAAACAAAATTACATTAACAACTAACCAGATTAAATGTAATTAAAAATTAATTATAATTAATAATGGTGCCAGAAACCAATTACAAGAAATTTTTTTTCTTACATATGTAAAATATTAGTATAAATATTAAAATAATCGAATAATTTTTTCAAATTAAGGTAAGAATTAATCAAATGTAAGGTTTTTAGCCATTTAAATGATTTCTGACTAAGAAATAATTTTGTTAACTTGATCGAAATAACAATATTTTTAATATAAAGAAAAGAAAAGAAAGAAAAGCAGGATCCACTATAATGCTAAAAAAAATAAAAGATAAAAAAGTTAAAGACCTGGTTCGAACTTAGGATGATAATGACCCATATATAAGATATAGCTATATCATCCATTTTCCTATTAGAACAATACAACTTTTGTTCATAAATACATATTTTAATATTATTATATGATATATACATTAATTTTAAAAAGATAAAAAGCTTAATTTTTTTCCAAAAGCCTTTTAGATTTGGAGACTACACTTAGGTCTGCACGTATGCTCAGGACCGACTCCGGATCAGAGCACAAACAAACTAAACCAACCAAGCGAAGCTAACCACAAAAAAATCTAAATACTATAAACGCGTTTTTTCTAGTGAGAGAAAATTTGTCTTCTCTTTAGAATCCAAACCATGTCTAGTAAGAGAAAGTCTGTCTTCTTTCTAGAAAAACCAATTGCCCAACTCTCCCTCCCTCTTCTCTTACGCCAAATCTGGATCTTTCTGATATGGTTTCTGATCTTAGATAAGAGGGAGGCTGATACGAATCACGGCTAAGTTGTTAACGGCGGAAACGAAAACAACACGAACACGGGTATTGGTCGAAGAAATTGTTCTTCTCTTATTATTGTGCTTAAAGGCTACAATCTCTGATGTCTACTCCTTTGCTACAATAACACTATGATTCGATGCTAGAACTAATGCTAGACATCTCTATTTATAGAGTCACAAACCCTATAAATCCTTATCTAACTAGAAAACTATACATTGTCCTAGTTAGACAACTATTCCTCTCCCATAAAGGAGAAGAAATCCTAATTCCTAAAAGCTAAAGGATACACCCGTATCATGGCTCCCCCTCTTCTAGGAACTTAAACTCCCGTTTAAGTTAAAACTGGAGATTAGGAAACTCGAGAGTTCCCTTTTCCTTGCTGAACCATTTCGCCTTGCTTGGAACTTGACCCGCACGTCTAATCAGAAACGCCGTCCGCTGTTCTTTACGTGTTGTAGTCACCTTCCGCTCTAAAATGCAATCTTCGGCTAATGGATCCTCTTGGTCAAACCATAAGTCTTCAACTGATGGTAAAACCGTCTTGTCGTCACTGTTGTCACCGTCATCACCAAGCAGTGGCACCTTCAGATATTCGGCGTTGATAACCGAGTACATGCTCAAGTAAGGTGGCAAGTCGAGCTTGAAGGCGTTGTCTCCAATCTGCTCCAGTACATGAAAAGGTCTGTACCGCAGTGGCTTGATCTTCTTACCTTCTCCCTTAAGACGCTCCTTACTCAGCTTTAACCACACTAAGTCACCAACTCCAAAATTACAAGGCACTCGATGCTTGTCATGCTTAGCCTTGTACTTTGCTTGTGACTTCTGTAGTTGTGCTTCAACAGTTGCATGAATCTGACTAATCTTCTCCAGGAAACGCTGTGCTCGTAGTCTATCACTCTCTCCCTTTTCCTGGTGACCGTCTCCAACCGTGAACACCATGTCAAAAGGACTTGGAGGCAGATACCCGTAGCACGCTTCAAAAGGTGACGTTCCTGAAGAGCTATGTACTGCCCTGTTGAACGCAAACTGCAGATATGGAAGACTCTCATCCCAAGTCTTCGGATGTCTAGCATTGTAACCCCTTAGCATATGCACCATAGTCCTGTTAACTACTTCTGTTTGTCCATCGGTCTGAGGATGAAAAGCGGTGCTCTTCTTCAATCTGGTATCCATCATTCGCCACAAAGAATCCCAAAAGTGACCCAGGAATATGCTATCTCGATCCGAGATGATCGAACTCGGCAACCCGAAATGCTTTCATACATTTTCGAAAAACAATTTAGCAGCCCCTGCTCCCGTCACCGTCTTCTTGCAAGGAATCAATATCACCATCTTGCTAAACCGATCGACCACAATGTACGAGTAATCACAACCTGAGTTGGTGCGCGGCAACCCTCCCAAAAAGTCCATGGAAATACTCTCCCAAGGCCGTGAAGGTACCGGCAACGGTAGGTACAACCCTCTCTTCCTATTCGCGGGCTTGGAAGTGCAACACAACTTGCAGCCGCGAATGAATCTAGACACATTATCCTGCATCTTTGGCCAGAAGACGTAACGACGCAAATTCAACAAAGTCTTCCCAGCTCCAAAGTGACCTGCCACCTTGGATGTATGCGCTTCGCGATGCCATTGTAATCGATCGCCATCTGCTGGAATGCATAATATTGAGCCCTTATAAAGCAAACCATCACGTATCTCAAACTCCCCCTTGAGACCCTTCTGCGCCTTCTCGTACACATCCTTCAAACTGTCATCGGTTTCATACCAAGTAGCATACTCAGTGAGCACCAACGGTTGGATCTGCATGGCCACCACCAGGGCCGAAGCTACTGTCGGTGGTCGTGACAACATGTCGGCCAATTTATTGGTGATCCCCTTCTTGTACCGGATGACCATGTTAAATGCCATCAGATATGACATCCACTTCATGTGTCTAGCTTGTTGCAGCTTAGTCTGGGCGTGTAGATACTCCAATGGTTTGTGGTCAGAATGCACCACTACCTCTTTACCCAACAGATACACCCTCCAATGCTTGATAGCTTGATAAAGTGCGTAGAACTCTTTATCATAAGTGGGATAGTTCTTGATGGAGCCGGCAAACAACTCTGAGTAGTACTCCACCGGTTTCCCATCCTGTAAAAGCACTGCTCCCATAGCATAAGTAGAGGCATCGGTTTCGACCTCAAAAGGACGCTGTAGATTTGGTAAAGCTAGTACGGGTGCTTCTGAAATTTTCCTCTTCAATAACTGAAGCATCCTCATGGTTTTTACTCCATTCAAATTTGACACCGGCTTTCTTCAACCCATGTAGCGGCGCTGCAATTGTAGAAAAGTGTCTGATAAACTTGCGCAAATACTGACATGCACCAATGAAACTCCTCACTTCAGTTACTGTCCGAGGTGTAGGCCACTCGGTGATGACTGCTACCTTTGCTGGATCAATTTTCCGGTGTCCACCACCAACTACAAACCCGAGATACACCAATTCCTCCTGAGCAAACTCACACTTCTTTGCGTTAAGCTGCATCTGACTATCTCTTAAGACCTCAAAGACCCTCTCAATATGCCCTAAGTGCTCCTCCCATGTCATGCTATAAATCAGTATGTCATCCAAGTAAACGATCACAAAGTCCTCCATAAAAGGTCTGAGTAAATCGTTCATCAACCGCATGAACGTGGCCGGGGCATTGCATAGCCCAAATGGCATCACTAACCATTCGAACAAGCCTTGCTTCGTCTTAAAAGTCGTTTTCCATGTATCTTCTTCTCGGACTCGAACCTGATGGTACCCAGACTTTAAATCTAGCTTGGTAAAATACCTAGCACTCTCCAACTGATCCAACAAGTCATCTATTCTCGGTAACGGATACCGATTCTTGATGGTTATCTTGTTCAACGCACGATAGTCGACACACATGCGCCAACCCCCATCCTTCTTAGGAACTAACAAGACTGCTGATCCGCAAGGTGAACTACTTGGCTTAATAATCCCCTTCGCGAGTAACTCCTGCACCTGGGCCTTGATTTCCTCAGATTCCTGCACAGTTGTGCAGTATAACCCTGAATTTGGTAAAGAACTCTCCCCTATCAGCATGATCTCGTGCTCCACACTTCTTCTCTGCGGCAGACCTGGATTCTCCTTAAACAGATCAGCAAACTTAAGCTTCAGCTTCTCCACGTCTTGGTTTTGCTTCTCGGACAAAGAAGTTAAGCATACTTGACTCGAATATTCCTCCTTGGGCCGAATCATTATCAGAACAAACTTCCCGCATGCATTAACCAGTCGTTTCGCTTGTGTTGCCGTCACCAAGCTTGCTTCAGGTGGGGAGGCCGCCGCCCGGATGACAAAACGTCGTCCGTCCTTAATGAAGGTGTACTTCTGAGCCTTCCTTTCATAGATAGCATCTCTATCCCCTAAGTAAGGATTCCCCAGAATTACCTGACAAACATCCAATGGTACCACATCACATGTTACTTCATCAATGTATGTTTCATGAAGAGCAAACTTGAACGTGCATTGAGTAGTAATGCTTAGTCCTGCATCTTTCTGAATCCATCCTAATGGATATGGCTTTGGATGTTTGACTGTTTGAAGACCTAACTTCTGAACCAAGGCCTCCGAGATAAGATTCTTTTGACTTCCCGGATCTACTATGGCATCAACTAGGCTGGCCTTCAATTGCAGCTTACAACAAAAAGCTACTCTCTTAGGTTCTCGTCGTCCTTCCTCATCTGAGTTCCTGCCATGAGGTTGAGCTTCGCATTCGGCTCCGTCATTCCTGGTACTTCGGTGATTTCGTTAGCAAGCAAAGCTGTTTTCTTCTTTTCCTCCTTGCGCCGTAAAACTCTCGGTTTCAAGTGTGGAAATTTTACCCAGCATTTATCTGACGAATGACCTCCCTTGCAATGCACACAGGTTTGACTCCCCGCTTCACCTTTCTTCTGTTCCTCTTTCTTGGCATAGACTGACTTTCCCCCAAGCTGCTTTCCATCTCCTTTGTTGTCGCCCTTCTTGAGCTTCCATTCAATGGCGATGACCTTCACACTAGCTTCAGTAACTGTTTGTACTGTAAACAGTTTTAACTCTTTCTGAAGGTATTCATGTAGTCCGGCTACATACTTCATAAACGCCGCATACTCCACTAAGGAGATATCCAGAACCAAAGCTTGATTCTGGAATTCGGTCGTGTATTCTTGCACGGACTGGTTGGTCTTCTGGCGCAGGTTGTACCACTTGAGCCATCGTTCTTCCAGAAATCCGACTGGATAGAACTGTTTTCTAAGCAATTCCTTGAACTGCTTCCACGACACTACCTCCTCACCATGATTCCTTCGGTAGGACTTCCACCAAGTCAATGCGTGAGAGGATAGTTTCAAAGTCGCACAAGTGATCTTTTCCTTCGATGTAAACCGATGAAACGTGAAATATGTGTCAAGCCGCTCAAGCTAGTCGTTGAGCTTGTCCACATTGACGCTACCATCGTACATCGGAACTTCAATCTTGAAGTCAATCTTCAAGCTACGAAAAGAACTCCCTTCTTCTTGAGCCGGCTTGCAAGAATGCTGCGAATCCTTCCTCTCAGTATCATCATCATCCTCGTCGGATTTTTCTTTCTCTTCGTCCGAATCCGAATTGCTTTATTGCTTCTTCGTCGACCCTTTTGAAAGCAACTCCTTGACGAGGTTGGTGAGATCCGTTATTGCTGAATTCGATGCAGACACCTGCTTCTCCAATGCTGCAAATCTCTCTTCGGGATCAGTTTTACCGTCCACCATCTTTACCCTCGGCCTTGTAGTATTTTCTAAAGACACAAGAGCTTTCCCTAGCTTTTTGTACAGTGAGCGAGTCAGGACCATGCACCACAGACTCCCACAGATACGGCTAGGCTCTGATGCCAACTTGATACGAATCACGGCTAAGTTGTTAACGGCGGAAACGAAAACAACACGAACACAGGTATTGGTCGAAGAAATTGTTCTTCTCTTATTATTGTGCTTAAAGGCTACAATCTCTGATGTCTACTCCTTTGCTACAATAACACTATGATTCGATGCTAGAATTAATGCTAGGCATCTCTATTTATAGAGTCACAAACCCTATAAATCCTTATCTAACTAGAAAACTATACATTGTCCTAGTTAGACAACTATTCCTCTCCCATAAAGGAGAAGGAATCCTAATTCCTAAAAGCTAAAGGATACACCCGTATCAGAGGCACTCATTTTCCTTTCCCCGTCTTGATGGTGGCAGTATGTCCAACAAATAAGTTGCTACTCCCCCAACCAAGCCCAAATTTCAGTTTCTCATATCCCTCCATTTCTCCAAATTTCCAATCTATTTCAGCCTCGATGCTTGAAGATCTTTCAGGAGACACCTCGGATTATGATCGGTCGCTACTCCCTCTCTTTCTTTTTTCTTTTTTTCAAAGACAGAACTGTAGTAGAAGAGCTTCTGCTCTAGTGCTCGATTCCGGTGTTAAGTGATGTTTCGATAGCTTACACAGGCCTGCTCTTCGGCCTTCCTTACCTCCCCTTTTCCTTTCCTTTGTACTGGTTCTGACGCCCTTAGGCGTCTTATGGTCGAATGGTTGTCTCTAGCATGACTGTAGACGATCAAATAGTCAGGGATTGTGAGATTGGACATATGGGGATTGTTTGTGCTACTGGTGACATGAGATGCTGGTTGTTTCAAATGGTAGTTGTTTCGATGGCCTCCGCTAGCGGCAGTCTTGAAGGTGTCGTTTCTGGATTAGTGTATTTGGGCTTGTATTTGTTTGGCCTAGGGGTTATTTTCCTTTTGTTCTGTTTTGTTGTTATAAATGTAACCCAGCTGTGTGTTTGTTTATGTTAATGTAATTTTCTTAACCATAAAAAAAAGTGAAGCTAAACAGCTAATGATATTCTATCACAAGGCCACCCTGCAGCCTAAAAGCACCCTATATGATTGTTGGTTACACAGAAACCTGTGTCTGAGGCTTGTGAGAGTGTGAGATACTGCACGTACAAGATCATGCATTGATTCATCTTATACATATGGGAGTCGAAGATACTGAGAATTTCATAGGCCGGCACTGTGTATCTATGCAACCATGTAGTGCTTCTTGACAGACCAGCTTCTTCAAGTTCTGGTGTAGTTCGTCGAAGTTAATCAAGTTATGTATGTTTCAATTCACTTCGACTCTTTGATATTACATGTAAAGCCTAAAATATAATGAAGCTGAACTTTTAATCTGTCACTAACTATGCATTTCGGCTGGTGCCTTGCTTTTGTTATGAATCAATAAAATCTATCCCTGGAACTGTCACAATTAGTGCATGAATGTTCGAATTAATAGAGCTGGTGTTGTATTTGTGTTAGCTGTCTACTCCTCAAAGAGGCTAAACACTTCTAGCATTGTAACAGTTTTTCTTTTTTAAGTAAATAATAGTGAAGTTGAGTGAAATATTGGAGAGAATTAAAAATATTGCATTATCATATAATCAACAAGATGATAAACCCATAGTTGTGCTTATTATATTTCACTTCAAATTTTCACAAGCTCCCATGTTTCTAAACTTTATACTGATATGATTCATTTATAATTACAGTTTATTAAATGAAATTTTGTTTAATCAAAACAAATGTGGATCGTTTTTGCTGATACAGCTACCTAGTCAGTAAGACTCTGAAAGAGATACATTTTCTTTCAAATTACAATAGTGCAAAAGATCTTTCAGACCACAAGAAGATGAATCTGCAATAATAAGGTTTTAGTATCAAAGTTGTCAATAATGTCTTAGTATCAAAGTTGTCAAAATAAAACAATGAGTTCCATGCACCTTTCGGCTTTCACATAATAATCTCATGTGTAGCATCATTCTGAGTCTACACAACACTAAATCAATCTGAATTTTGTAATGCATAATGATTATATGATTCTATAACTTATTTCAAATAAATTTGATTGCAGCCTATTACAATAACATGACTACAATTTGATAAAGGTACAAGAATATGGGTGTATATAAATAAAGAATGGAGTATTGGCTAACTATACTTCCAAGAGAGGCAAGTTCTCTGCACGTTGCTGCACACTTTCCAAATCACCAGTACATGGTAGGCCGTTAGATTTCCCTCTCTCTAGATGATCAAGGAAATCCATCACAGTTGGATCAGTCCAAGGACATCCAAATGGAGCTTCAGCACCTGCAACCCACCCTAGATGGCCACCTTGAGGTGTCACTATCAACATACAATTTGGATTGTCCTGAGACAACAGCAAGGTTAAGTACAATGGTATGGAGAAAAAAATCACAAGATATATACTTTAGCTTGAGACTCCACAAACCTGAATATATCCACGAGGAATTCCCCTGTTTGGAGCAATTGGATCGTTCGCTGCCTGAAACCATCAAAACATTTGAGTGAATCTTATATGGGATGATACAACATGATTTTTGAATTTTGATGATACCCTCATGCTACATCCAAACAAGGACACTGAAAGAAATGAAAGGAATGCAACAGGATGGCTTATGCACATCACTGGAACGAACTCAGGAAGGAAATAAGTGAGATTTTCCTCTTGTCTGAAAGAAATGAACAAATGTAGAAAGGAAAGAAACTATATAGCAGTTTGTTGATCATCATACTAGTCATAGAGTCGAATGGAGTGGGAAGACAACATCCATAAATTCAGTTTAATAGGTTCCCTCCTCCCACACGCTAATCAATCTATCATATGATGAAGCAGCTGAACCTAGGGGCTCGAAATCCCAACACTTTTCTATTTGCACTTAAACAAGCAACTAAAGGAGTAAAGAATTGAGACCCTTCAACTGTTCCATCTTTAACCTTCTCTCACTCTTTTCTATTACTCATACCAAATGACAGAGTGGAACAGATGTGTACAAGCACCAAGAGTCTCATCAATCCATAAACCACATCCATCTCTTATTCAACCGTATCAAAAACAGAAAGCATTCACAATGTACAATCAACATTTATAGAGGTTCATAAAATGCCATATGATATGTTGTGGCAAAAATGTCACCTGAATGCAAAGCAAAGGTGTGCGAACATCCTTTATGGAATCTGAACTACAAGAATTAGAGTAGTAGTCATCCGCGGACTTGAAACCAAATGAAACTGCAAGAATTAAAGGTGTTCTTAGCAGATTAATGCCACATTATGATAACCCAGTCCAAAAACAAAAAAGGTTTTAAAGTGCATGATATATATACCACGAGTTAGTCCTTCATCAAAGTCCCTGACAGATTTGGCATTAGCAGCCAGTGGGATATTATATTCACCACCCATGCCTTCAAAGAGCAATGCATGCCTACAATGCAGTGTCAGAAAAATTGGTTATCACTTATCACCTTTGAATTAAAAAAAAGATATCCAGAAAGTTTTAAAGTATCATGGGATTACTTCTTGAAAATTTTGCAGAGAGCACTTGATAGAGCTTTGTCATAAACATTATTAAAACCCTTATGGAAATCCTCATCTGCGATCACCAGATTGAAAGGATTACACAATGACACAGCACCAGAGAGACGGCATGCATTAGATTCCTGCAAGTACCAGATTTTAGAGAGTTATAAGTTCCTATTTAGCAGCACAAAGCTAGATCCTTCGTTAGACCAAATGGCATTGACAGATTCATGAACAGAAGCAGCATTTACATTAAGATACATTGCTAAACACACTGCCTTTCATAGCTACCATTTAGCATTTCTAGTGAATGGCCACTGATCCAGCAGACATACATAAATTTCACATGAGCAATGGATCAATAAAAAGTATATGGATGCCATCGAACATGAAATGAGTGCAATGTACCTCCCCCAAATACCTAACGAGAATATTAGCGCCAAGAGACCAGCCTACGGCATAGAGATTAGCTTCCGGATACCTCCCACCAACATGGTCCACAACCTCATATATATCTCCTAAAAATGAAGCTGAATAGAACTGCATATCAGCATCAAAAAATAACAAACAATCACAATGCTGCTAAACCAAATATATAAACACTCCAATTATTCATCATCAAACTTGCAAATCATTTACACGTTACAATGATTATCAAACTGTAGAAAGAAAAAGGTATACACTACACAAACGATCATCAAGTATTACCTGAGGAGTAGTAACAGGGCTAGCACCACAACCGCGGCTGTTGAAGACCACAACTCTCCACCCTCTATTTCTAGCTCTGATCAGCATGTGCCTCACATACGAGTCATTACTCCCTCCAGTTAAACCAGGCTGCAACATTTATCCATAACAAAAAGACTCAAACTTTTTATTGATCAAATAAACAACCAACAATGCTACGACATGTATATTATGATGTCTATATTATGAGTTCGACTCGTGACCTCTCATTTTTAACTCAAAGTTTTGATCTTTTTTACCAGGAGAATGAGGAGGGGAGCATCGGCGGGGAGGACTTTGTCGTCGTCGGGGACCCAGTCGAGGGAGACGGAGCCGTCGTCTTGGGTACGGAGGCACTCGCGGCGGAGCCTGATGTCGGGGGTGGAGCGGAAGAAGGCGGCGAAGATGGTCTCCACGTGGCGGTTCCAGGCGAATACCGGGAATGGGTTGTAGGGTTTGGTGAGGGAAGGGAGGGAAGGGAGGAATGTGTCTTTGGCGCCGCCGAGGATTTCGAGGGAAGGGTGATGGTGGGCCATGGTTGCGGCGGATGAGCTGGCGTGGAAGGCGGGAGGGGGTGGTGGCCTGTGGAGGTGAGACACTTGGCGGAAGTAGGATATTGGAGGTGGGAAGTTGAAGGTGGCTCTGGCCATTAGTAGTGGTTGGATTTGGAGTTGGACTGTTTGGTTTGGATAGCAGAACAGGACTTGACCTTGAGTGGCTAGCACCCGCCTGTCTAGTGATTCTTGCTAGTTGGTGGTGTTTCTTGACAAAACTTAGGTTCGAACTCTCACGTTGTTAGCTACATTGATGTGTGCTACAATGCATACTTGGAATATTTCATGTGTGGAGGTTAACTTTTTTATCAATCTTTTAAGGTACTCTCACACAGTTTTAAAATGGAATTAAATTTTGCATTATTCCTAATACGATTGCAGCACACTAAGATGTAGCCGTGTGGACGAAAGATGTACAAAAACTGATTTTCATTTAAAAAGGACTACTCGTTCCCTTTGGTTATTGTTTATGTTGAGATATATATCCCATATCAGGAATATGAGACATTGATTGTGAGTTTATAAGGGTTTGGGCAACTCTCTTTATTGTCAATTGGTTTTGGAGCTGAACCTCATACTACTTTATCATGGTATCAGAGCGGGTTGCCCACGTACACGTGTGAAGCCCAAAAGCCACACGAACTCCACGACCACTCAAGTTGTTGTCCACGTGTTAGGCTTAAAGATTCCCCACACGTGCGGGGGCGTGTTGAGATATATATATCCCACATCGGGAATATGAGACCTTGCCTGTGGGTTTATAAGGATTTGGGCAACTCTCTCTATTGTCAATTGGTTTTGGAGTTGAACCCAACCCTTACAAACCCACAGACAAGGTCTCATATTCCCGATGTGGGATATATTTCTCAACAATTTAGACTTTGAAATTTTGGTATTGTGAATATTAACCAAAATGCATGCTTTGCTGGAGACGTGTTTTAAGCGACTCCGAAGGACAAGTGAATCCAGATGACAAAAAAGAAATCCACATTTGAAAGTTTTGTTAATATCTACTTTTAGATTGATAGGTCTGATCTAAAAAAAGGAAGTGAAGAAAACTAGAAATTAAAAAGGCTAGATTCATTCTGCATGCTGCAGCAGCTCCATTTCAGATATATAGTCTATATTGGTCATGAAGATCTGTCACTTGGGGAGCATCCCAGATACACTCAACTCAAACCCTAACATAATTAACTATTTATAAAGGCTACTTAACTCAAACTAAGTATTAACTAATTCTGTCTCGTGCCCCGCGCGTGAGACTCGACACCTCATCTCCTGCTCCTACTAGGAGATACTAAATGTGTTGATATTCTTAACATTGCTACCCACTTCATGAGAAACTTTTCCTCAAGTTTGTAACTCAAAGATCCTATCTCAATGCTTGAGGTGGGGTAGTATCAAGAGAAATCAGGGTACCTGGTTGAGATAGCATATGCAAATTTCCATGTAGCTTCTTCAGAGGTAGTATGCTGACACTGCACTAACCACTGAGTAGTTGCAACCCCTTTTTTTTCACCAACCTTATCTCCAACACCGCCACTGGTGCCCAATTCTTCTTCCCCAAATCAGAAATATGAGGAAGCTGAGCTTCAGTAGTGGCTTTGGTGCCAAGTTTCTTATTTAACAAGGATACATGGAAGACATCATGAATCCTTGCAGTAGCTGGCAACTTCAGTCGATATACCACTGTACCAATCCTTTCCACAACCTCAAATGGACCATAATACTTTGTAGACAACTTCTGGAACACCATCTTGTTGACTGATTGCTATTTGTAAGGCTGCAGCTTCAGATAAACTTGATCCCCCACCTCAAAACTCCTTTCAGAATGCCGTTTGTCATAGAAGACTTTCATCCTATCCTAGGCCTTCTATAAATTATTCTTTAAAACTTGTAAAAGTTCTTCCCTGTTATGGAGTTGTGTATCAACCTGAACCACATCAGTGAATCTAGATACATGTGCCTTCACAGCTGGTGGTTTATACCCATACAGTGCTTCAAAGGGAGTCATGTTAATAGCTGAGTGATGAGAAGTGATACCACTATTCAACCCAAGGTAAGGCCCGCACCTAAGAGTGTGGTTTCTCCCCCCACAATACATCTGAGATATTGTTCTAAGGTCATATTTAAGTTTTATGTCTATCCATCTGATTGAGGGTGATAGGCAGAAGATTTACTGAGCTTTGTTCCCTACAATGCAAAGTATGATTCCCAGAATAAACTAAAAAATATAGGGTCTGTGTTAGACACAATGTTATCAGGCATTCCATGTAGCTTAGCTATCTCTTGAACAAAAACTTTAGCAAGAGATGCAGCTGGATAAGGATGAGCAATTGGAACAAAGTGAGCATACTTGGTCAACTTATCAATTATCACCTAAATAGTAGTATTTCCTTTAGATTTTAGCAGTCTTTCAATAAAATCCATGTTGATAGTGCTCCAAGCCTTTTCAGGAATTTGCAAGGGTTGAAGCAGCCTTGACGGCAGAATGGTCTCATAGTGGTGGTGCTGGCAAGTATCATAATGAGAAATAAATTTATTTATGTCCTTTTGCACCCCATGCAAAGCAAAGCTCCTCCCTACTCTTCTGTATGTTCTAGACTTGCCAGCATAGAACTCAATTATTATAGTCATCCTCTAATTCTCCACTTGTGGTACAAAAATCATGTCTCTGTAAAACAATTATAAATTCTCTCACTTGTAATGTTTTTTCTCACCCCTTGTTGTAGCAACTGGATAATAGCTTAAGCTTCAGGATCCTTGAGGCAAGCTTGCTGAATAGCTTGAATGTAATCATGCACAACAGAAGAAACACCCAATGCAGCTAAATATGGCACCATGGACAGTGCATCTGGAACAGCATTGTGTTTCCCAGCCTTATACTGAATTGCATAGTCATAACCATCAACCTAATCATTCACTTCAGTTGAGTTGGGGTTGGTTCAAAAAGTATTCTATGGTTTTGTGGTCAGTCATAATCTTGAAATGATGGCCCACTAGGTATGGTCTCCAATGTTCTACAGCAGACACCACTGCTAACATTTCCTTGTCATATACTGAGAGAGTTAGGTGTTTCTGAGCTAATGTCTTACTCATATAAGCAATTGGTCGACCCTCTTGAGACAACACTGCCCCAATGCCTAAATCTGAGGCATCACACTTCATCACAAATTCCTTTTGTAAAATCAGGGATAGCCATGATTGGTGTGGTCATTAGAGCCTGCTTGAGCTCCTCAAAAGCCCTTTCTTCCTTCACACTCCAAATAAATCCATTATTTTTCAACATGTCAATCAATGGCTTGGATATGCTCTCAAATCCCTTAACATACTTTCTGTAGTAGCCAGCTAACCCTAAAAAATCTCTTAACTACTTAATTGTTTGTGGCTTCTTTCACTTCTCAATGCATTGGATCTTGGAGGGATCCACAACAACTCCTTTGGCACTAATGATATGCCCCAAATATTCCACTTGTACCACTGCAAAGCTACATTTACTTTTCTTGACCTTGAAGGAATGAGCTTGTAACCTTCTTAAAACCTTCTCCAAAAGTTACAAATGTTTTTCCATGAATGGACTGTACAACAGAATATCATCAAAGAAGATCAGCACTCCCTTGCGCAAAAACTCCTTAAGAGCCTCATTCATATTGGACTGGAAGGTTGCTGGGACATTGGTTACCCCAAAGGCCATAATCAAAAATTCATAATGACCCGAATGAATATGAAATGTTGTTTTTTCAATATCTCACTCTGTCATTCTGATTTGATGATATCCAGATCTCAAATCCAATTTAGTAAATACCACTGCCCCATGAACTTCATCAATTAGTTCATCCACCACAGGGATAGGGTATTTGTCTTTGACAGTAGCTGCATTAAGTGCCATGTAGTCCACACAAAGCCTCCAAGTGCCATCTTTTTTCTTGAATAGCAGCACAAGAGAAGAAAAGAGACTCACACTAGGTCTGATAACACCATTAGCCAGCATCTCCTGGACAATCTTTTTTATCTCTGTCTTATAAAAATAAGGATACATGTATGGCCTCACATTTATAGCTGGTGTGTTAGGCAACAACTCAATTTGATGATCATGCCTCCGAGGAGAGGGCAACTGAGTTGGCTCACTGAATACATCTGAATATTTTTAGAGCAGTCAGTGATTTGTGGATCAACCTTCTCAACCTTAGGTTGTTGTGTTGTTGTCTGCATGTGAACCAGTGAGGTCTCTCTCTTCTTTCTCAAAGTTCTAGTCATGGCTTTAAGACTCACCGCTAATGTTGTGGCGCTAGTCAATCCTTGCAGTTGGTGCTGTCGGCCCCTTAAGTCAAACTTCATGTACAATTGATTAAAGTTCCAAATAATATCCCCCAATTTCTTCAACTAAGTAGTTCCCAGCATCACTTCACAACCTGATATAGGTATCATAAAGAAATTTTTCAACACTACACAGCCTTGTATATTCAATTTCACAGTTTCCTGAGACTCAGTCCTTATCACATCCCCACTGGCCACCCTAACTTTCACTGATCTCGTTGATTGTATCCTCATTTTAGTTTCCCTTAGAACTGAAGGGTGGATGAAATTATGACTAGCTCCTGAATCAATTAAGATGTGCACCTCTTTACTATGGAAACTCCCCTTCAACTGCATAGTATGGTTGTCCAAACCTTCCCCCATGGAATGTAACTGTGCTTCCATTTCTTGAGACTCTTCCAGCAATTCCACCTGACCCCTTTCTTGATCTTCATTGCTAACAGATCCAGGTGACTCCACATCTTCTCCATTTCCATAACCATAAGTGCTTGCCCTTTTCTATAATTGTGACCCGGTCTGAAGAGTTCATCATAAAAAAAACATTGATTTTTGGCTCTCCTCTCCCAATATTCAGCCTGTGATAACCTTCTACTACCTCCTGTATTGTTACCTCCTACCTGAGTCTGAGCTCTAGTTAGTGTTGTTGTCACTGCATTTCTCCCAAGAGGATTATTGGTCACAAATTGCTTAGATATTGTAGCATTCACTGGCCTCGGTTGAAATTCCCCTCTAGGTGACCTGCTATGCTCAATTTCCTCAAACACCTTTGCTAACTCACATGCCTCATATAATGTCTGGGGTTTTAGAACCTTCACTTAGGCCCTGATGTTATCTTTCAAGCCACTCACAAAGAATGAAAGCAACGTTTGTGGGGGAAAACCAGTGATCCTCCTATACAGCTTTGTGAATTGATCCACAGCGCCCTTCTGAGAAAGCCTTGCCAGCGCAGCTTGTCCATCAACCATGTTGTAACCATTGAATTCCCTCATTAATAGATCAACTACACCTTGCCAAGTAGGGGAAAACTCGTCTTTGAATGCATGCCATCTATCAGCAGCCCTCCCACACAAATACATTGTTGCAAATGTCAACTTCTGCTCCTCAATCACTTGATAGAATTTAAAATACTAGTCTGCCTTGTTCAACCGGTCAACAGGGTCACCCTCACTGAAAGAACTAAACTCCAGCTTCACTTGCTTCATTGTTTGTAAGTTTGGATTTACAGGAGCATATGGAGGTTAGTAAGGTCTATGGGTAAACTGTGGAGTATGTGTGGTAGTAGTGGCTACTGTATAATTAGGATAAGGAGTATAAGTATATGGTTGGTGTAAGAGTAGTGGCTGGTAAGAAAGGTATGATGATCCTGTGTATGTCTGAGCAAAATTAGTATGGAAATTCTGTGAATGTGCAAAGTTAGAGACAAAATTGGGGGTTGCAAAATTATGAGGATAACTTGGGAAATGAGCTCCAATATGTGTATTAGGAACAAAACTTTGGGAAAACAGACTGTTGGTATGAGAAAAACTTTGGGAAAACTGAGTATTGGTATCAAGGAGCACTGTCCTAGGATTAATGTAACTGGTTACCCGGTTGTGGTGATTCTGTGTATTGGGGCCTTCATTAACAACCTTCCCATTTCCCCTAACACTACTCTCTCCTTTCTCATAAACATCCATTCCTGCTACCATAGAAACCCCTGCCTTAGTTACAGTGAGTGTGTTTAACACTGTCCCTGATTCATTTGTCACTATGGGCTGTGTAGTATCAAACTCATAAAGTGATTCAGTCTCATCACTAGCATTATCATCCATATCAACACCCATCACAACAGGTTTAGTACCAATAACAAGTCTAGTGTTGTTACCAGCTCCAACAGCCACGATGTTAGGGACGGTCGCTCTTGTGGACGACGTTAACTCAAGGAAGGCCAGAGACGATGCTGGAGGTAAAGATCCAAATCTCAGCAGGGTCTGGACGGCTTTTTCTTCAGCCACATCGGTTGATAGCTTGAGACCTCGAAATTGCTCCATAATTTCAGTCCAAAACAAATCCATTGATCCTTGGTACTCGGCTCGAAACGCGTTCAAGGATTCTTGCTGAGCGAGTAGAGAGGTTTGCAGCTCGCTCAGCTTAGCTGATGTGAACTCCTTGTGAACCTGTAACTCAAATTCCACATGTGAGAGTTCACCTACAGCCTGATGGCTGCGCACCACCACCCTTTCTATAAACCATACAAACGCCCCAGAATAGGAGCTCTGATACTAGATAATAGGGATCTGGACCCTGGTCTGATCTAAAACAAGGGAAGAAAACTAGAAATTAAAAAGACTAGATTCATTCTGCCTGCTGCATCAGCTCCATTATATATAGATATATAGTCCATATTGGCCATGGGGATTTGGCCACTTGGGCATCCGAGAGACACTCAACTCAAACCCTAACATAATTAACTGTTCATAACAGCTACTTAACTCAAACTAATTATGTCTCATGCCCCGCATGTCAGACTCGGCACCTCCTCTCCTGCTCCCACTAGGAGATACTGAATGCGCTGATATTCTTAACATTGTATCAGCCAATGCTTAACATGTTGGTTTTCCTACGCGTTATGTAACAAGAGACCAAAAGTTTTGCCTCCTGAATAATCAAGTTATGGTCTTCCTAGGTTGGATTAGTGTTGTTGTGACAAACTCCCTTAAAAGATCGACTATATATCTAAAATTCAGCGTCTACAATACAGAAAATTGTAAAATTGGATAGCACCACTGATGATCTGTTAGTGCACCAAATTGCAATCTGATCAGTCAAAAGAACCAAAAGCTCAATTTGTCCCTTCTCTTTCGTGGAGATGAATGATGTTCTTGCTCATTTATAAGTGAAATAAAACAAAGAAATTAACACTGTGAACTCGAAAATAGCATTCATAGGATCATAGATTCAAATTACAGGTATGAAATTGCATAGACTGCCGATTTTAATTTGTTAATACAGAATCGTCATTTCATGAATACTCAAAGTTCACTCTCGTTACCATTCTCCAGATGCTTCTGCTTCTCTTCGTCAGTCATGAAAGCCGTGACCGGAAAAGACCTCCCGATCCCCATCGGAGTCTTGAAAGTGATCTTCTTGGTAGACGGCTCCTCCATGATCATCTCAGTAATCAGCACCCAAAGAAACAGTTGCTTGCTCTTGATCCCAGTCATCTTCTTCATCTTCCCCTTCTCCACATACGCAGTCACCTCCGTCGCGTAGCTCACTCTCGTGTTCGCCCCAACAAAGACGTGCTCGTACGGCGCCTTCTGCTTCATCCACACAAACCCAGTCTCCTTCACCCTTCCACACTCCACCAGGTCCTTCAAAGGAAGCACCCCTTTGGGAAAACCCAGCTCTTCCAAGAGATCAATGGATTGTTGGTAGCACTCTTCAGCTCCATGCACGATCTCAGCACCTGCACGCTTGTCTTCCACAACCAAAGCCATTTCTGTGGTGAGGTCTAAGCAAAGTATGGCCTTGAGTTCAGATTCAGAGACTAATATAATGCTAAGGTGGTTGGATTGAGACTATTTGGGTTCTCTTATAGGGGGTAGTTCACCAAATGAGCATGAGAGCATGACATTAATACTGTCGTTGGTGTATGCTCATATCTTTTGTGTGCTCACAACATGGTGTGGCGTGTTGGTTGAAGATACTTCCTGATTGAGCTAAGAGATCAAATGCACAAACCCAGTCTAATTTCAGTTAGTTTTGTCAATACATAGTTCTTCAATATACAGAAAACTAGAGTTGGATATTTTGGATAACCTACTCGTCAAGGCTAGAAGAAGGTTGATAACTGGAACAAACACGTCACATAGTGTATCAGGTTAATCTTCGATACGTTATTGCCAATAGCAATGACCTAATTACAAGCAGCTAGAATTGGGGAGGAAGTTTATTGCAGAACCAAGCAAATTTTGAAAAAGGAAATTTCTTGTGCACTGGCCATGGAATACAAATACCATGGATATGACTCTTCCAAAGATAAGCTGATTACCACAGGTTACTAGTTACAATCAGTATATATAAAAACCCAAAACTAGTAAGGAAAATCATGATAAGCAAACATAATATCCATAGACTGATCCCAAAACAACTAAACTCCTGCAAACTACTCAAGGACTAGTCCTTGTCCTTGGGGGCATCCTTTGGTGGAACCTTGGTCTCCAGTTCCTTTGGGACTGCCCTGAAAGAGAAAATTCATGGAATCATATAATGCGATGTAAGATAAATAAAAGAAGCCAAAAGGCAAAGCAAACATCAGATCACAATTAATCTGGTCTTTAAGATCATAAGTGAAAAATGTTCGGAAACCAGGTTTAACAGACCCGTCTTTTGACTATGAATATCATTTGACAGACAATTTATCATGCCATATTGTGACAGAAAAATAAATTATAAGACAACTGCCATACTTGGATTCTTCCTCGAGCCACTTACGGATATGCTTGACATTCCGCCTGAAGATAGAAGCCGACTGTTTCACGTCACTCCTCAACAATAGAACCACGGCACTCACACCGGCCACTGTTAGGATGAAGTTGGTAAGAGCCATATCTGCAAAGAAAACAAAATTTGCTTAACTGAGTTGCTTACAAAGATACTAAGCAGATTCAACAAGTCATGAATATATCTCACAAACTATTCAATATTGATTAGTGAGAAGATATGGAAAAAACAACTGTAATGACACAAAAGGGACTCCTATCCAGCAAAAACGATACAGAACTTGAAGCAAATATAATCCAGGACACTGTCAATGCCCTATTCAATCATAAAAGACAATGCCTAAACATCACCTTAACTGCCGCCATGCCCTCCAATATTCAGTGTGATAAACTAACATGGAAACTCAAGTGTCACGAATATAGTCATGATAATCTACAAAGAAAGAACTCATGCCAACACATAAATCGAAAACAGATCCCCCAAGATGGTGCACAAAAACACACAGCAATGATATAAAACCGAATCTTACTAGACACTGTAAGCAACTAACTGCACCAATTTTGCACACTCCAACATTCTTCCTCAACTTTTTTCAAGAACCACACAAATGATTTAATTGCAGAACAAAAACGCAAAGTGACGAAATACCCATTAAAGTTAACATTCAGTCTAAAGATTCTGACAAACAAAAATCCTAATATGAAGCAAATTGGCATCATTTAAACGAATACAAGACTATGAATCGAGTCAGTAGAGTTGGTTCAATTCACAGTAACCAAACTGAAATTGAAAATCCAGGATATGAATAGATTACCACTTTTGAGTGAGAGAATCGGAGAACTGGAGCTTGTTGAGCAGCTGAGAGAGTTGGGAGGCTAAAGAGTGCCTGCTGGCTTTGGAGGACGAAAATCAGGTGTACTGGGCCGGGCCATGATGTGTATGGATCTGCTTATTCCTTTTGAGAACATGACGATCTATTTTCGTGTTTATGCAAGACACGAAGCCTTGTCTAACCATTCTATCTGATTTCGTCACTCAATATTGAGGATCAATGGTTTGATTGGAATTTTTTTTTTCGAGAATTGGAAACGTTTTTAAATAAAAGAAAATTAAAAAAACACATTTAAACCAATTTGTTTGCTCATGTTTAGCTTGAATCGACAATGAAATAACTTCATTCCATTCTCATAAACGAATACAAAACTTAACTGAGGGCGTTGATAAGCAATAATGATTTGAAGGTATATCAAACAAGTAAGATCTGCTATTTGATTTAATTCTTGAGTTGTATCTAAGGGATACATGTCATATGTAAGGACTTATGTCATATTTGTTTTTGGTTTCAAGACACATTGGATGTATGTATCTTATAACGATGAATAAGTTAATGAAATTATCTATTTTTCTCAACAAAAAAAGAAAAGAAATGGAAGGAGTATGATGATTCGAAATTGATGGCTTTAGTTTGGGATTATAATGATTGGACGTGTATATCCAATTTCCCACCATAATCGACGCACCAAACTTGCATTGGGCGCTTTCTTGTCCCACAAGATATCCTAGAATATTTCTCCTCTGATCCCATACTTTGGCTACTATGATTATTGATGAGAAGAATGATGTCTCTATTCCAACATTTTCTCAAATGGAAAACCCTAGAAGACTAGCAACCAGCACAAAAGGGAAGTCACAGTTGAGACCCTTGATAAAGACCACTGTGATCCACCAAGTTACTATGATGATTCAGTGCGGGAGGAAATGGTGTTCATCATGATCACTATCGTCATGGAATCTGGACCCTCCAGTCCCTTGAAGATGACACTGACCAAGCAAAAGTAAGATCAGATCAGCACTCCACGTGGCAGATATCCAATTACCATCCATACGTTAATCCCCAATATTAATCTTCTTGATTAACAAATAATTAATCCCCTAAACCGGCCTACCTTGTCTGTTCAGGAATATCACGTACAAAATGCATCCTAATTAAAAAATAATAATTCATGATTTTATTTTTAATGCTGCCCTCAAACTCCTAATTGCATCCTAATTACAAAATATTCTCTAATAAATCCTAATTGAATACCCTCAAACTCTTGCAATTCACAAAAATCTTTATAACACCATAAAAATCTAAATACAATACACCTCCTTAAAGTTCTTTATTTGTATTGGTCGAAAATGAAGATTCTCTGTCTCAAACTTCATGTTGCATTTTGTAATGGCATGTGAGTAATTAGGCCTTTTTCCCCTTCTTAGTCTTTAATCTTTTTTAATCCCCCTTCTGATAATATAATCCCGATTTGGCTTTTGACTTTTGTAATTAGGCCTTTTCCATTGATTCTTTCACTTGTGCTTTTATGGGAGTAAATGAGAGTTGATGAGGCACGCCTCAATGATACATGACCAATTTATGTAGAGCATTCCTTGTGCATGATGTAGGTGACAATACCCATGGGAGCCATAAATGTAAACACACCTAGTGTTGAGACGCCAAGTTAACCATTGCAAGTGATTTAGTTGAGTGTCCTCTCTAATCTATGTTCGAACCATGAAGCACTCAAAAGTGTCGGACAATGAGTTGCAATTCATAGTTTTAGCATTTTACAGGGGAAAATTTCAATAACAGTACACGAAGTTTCATTGATTTCTAACTTTTATAGATCAAGTTTTATTTTTTTTTCGAATATGTACATCAACTTTATAACCCCACTAATTATTTATACATGTTATCCACTAGGTCTGATAAATAGTATTTTTTGTGAAACTTATTGCAGGCGACCTTGACCTTCGACCTGAACTCTCACCGGGACTGTGACGGTTGGGCTCGGTCCTCAACCTGACCGGTCTTCCACCAACCGGCTGCTGACCGGGTTGAGCCGACCTTGCTGAACCAACTCCATCATACCTCCGACCCGACGACAAATCTGTTCTCCGCGTCAGCGATTTCCCCACCTCCTGACCAGGCCCGAACCCGTCTTGGGGGTTCTATAATTTCCTTGACGACACTCTATTGATGTTGACTACTATTCTTTGCTGAACCTCGTCATCTTCGTCTCTAGGCGCCGACACGTTCTCGCTCTAGAGGCTGCAAATCTCCAACACGCGCATCCTCTGAGATCACCTAGACAAACACCCTGTTCTGTTTTTCTTGTTTCTTAATCGAATCTAGTTTTACTTGAACTGATTGGGTTGTTATCTTCTGAATATGATTCTGAAAGACAGGCTCTTGTAACTTGGGCTTAGGTGTCGGCATCTCGGAGAGGACTTCCTTGATGGTTTCTTCATCTAGCGGTGGGGGAGCTCTGTTGTTGTCGGATGTTTGGAAGGGCGGTGATTAGGAGTTGGGGGCTTGTCGGTGGCTGTGAAGCTGAGACAGTAAACCATTGAGGATCAAATTAGAAAATGCAGATGGAAGACGAGAGAGAGAGTGACATGTTCGTATGCAAATACAATTTTACCTTTCATTTTTTGTAATGGCATATCTTGTAACAGAGTGTATAATGGTGTGTACAAAAGATGTATCAGATTACAAATATCATGTATTGTTTTGAAAAAAAGAAACTTGATATATGAAAATTAGAAGTCGATGAAACTACATGTATTGTTCTTGAAATTTTTCCTTTTACATATGCCCATAGATTTATCAACCCAAAGAACCTTAAAGTAGGTAATATTGTTCAGACAAAATAAGAAATGACGTCAATGTAACCTGCATCATGAACTTACAATGTTAAATTAGAAAATAATCATTTGTGAAGTCTCATGTTTTTCAGTGAGTTGTGGCTTGGTTGGTTAAGATGTTTAACCAACAACTTTGAGGTTACGGGTTCAAACCTCACAGGTCATATATAAGGTGTGTGAGTTATTAATAAAAAGTTAAAAAAAACAGTTTTAAGTTTGATGAGTACAACTGATTGCAAAATATATTATCTACTGGTGGCAATAAAAATCTCTCGTATCAAGTGTGTGTTGCAGTGGCCAACTTTCTAACTTAATCAGAGAATAGCTTGATAGTGTCATACTGTGATCATCATTTGGCCTCTATTTCAGTTATTTTTCTTAGTGAAGGCTACTATGGCTCCCTTCAAGTCTCTAATTCAGATATTTGTCCCTTTAAATGTATAATGGTTTTCTTTGTCTAAAATAAATAGTAAATTATAGTAAAGTTATTGACTAAATTTCAGTCTACAAATACATTATATTAAACATTCAATGACAAAAATTATTAAATTAGGACAATTTAATGTACACATGTCATTTGTCGTTACAACATTACCAGAATACCCTTAACTACAACGTCGACTATTGTGCTTCTGCTTAGAGTATGAATGTGCTACTGCTGATAAGTGAGGATGTGTACTGTTTATAAAAGTTATATTGTTGATGCTTTTACAATTTATTCCAGCAATTCTTCGAAATCAAACATAGTTGCTATGTTGCGATCGGAAACCTTTGCTACTGACCCGAATTTTCGACAAACATAGTTCCTACTGTCGTGATCGAAAACCTTCTGCTACTGACCCATTCTCTAGAACCAAACATGGTGCTGTTGTTGACCAGAAATGTGCTACTGTCGATGAAATTGCAATTTTTTCTAGCAATTGCCAAAACCAAACAAACTTGTTACTATTTATTACTCTCCACTCCTAAGTTGTTGATGTTTATTAACCTCTACTCCAAAGCTGATACTTCATATTACTATCCACTCTAAAGCTGTTACTATTGAGTTTAACTACTCATCTGCAAATTTACTCTTCTAAGTTCCAACATTAGTAGAAAATTACTCATCAGATCTCAATACTAACCGTAACAACATAAAATTCCAATAGACCATAGTAACAGCAAATTACCATTCCAACATACCACAATAACAACAAATTACCCTTCCATTCTCAACAGTGGCAGTAAAGGACAAACACATATAACTCTGGTCACCATCATCACCATCACACACCTCATAGAAACACAAAATCACAAAGAGGAGATGAGAGAAAACATATATGATCTATTCTGATCTTTGCGACTAACTTTCGATTGATGATCTCTCCAAAGGGAGTTAATGCCTTCTCAAGCGCACCAATTGATTTTAGTGGCCCAATCGAAGAGCCCCATGGTTTTAGAGTCGTTGTCATCGAGACCTCGTTGAGGCTTGGCGTCGACGCCATCATTGTCGTCGAGGCTTCAACATCATCATCGATCTTCAAGTCTTCGGCGTTGAGGTTTCATGATCGGCGTCTTTTTGTTTCATGATTTTGAGAGATGGAGAGAGAATAGAGAGATTAATAACATATTTCGTAATTATTTTTGTAACACTAGATATTTCGGTCTTTTCAATCGAAATTCAGATCAGGCCGGCTATTATTAGTGTTGGGTCGTGGACTGTTGTCATAATTTGTATAACAAATTATAAAAATGAGTTTTTTATGTTTACAAATTTGGTTAGTTCCTTATACGTAATTCTTTTTTAATAAATTTATTTCTACCTTAGATGTAGTTTGAAGTTGGGCCGGGTCACATATGTGGGATTCGAACCCGTACCTCCCCAAGTGTTTGATCCACATTTACAGTCTCCTCCGCACTCTCGCAGCTGAGATAATATCCAAATTTCTTGTAGTTATTGTTTTTAATAAATCCTGGCTTTCATGGAAAGAGAGCGAAAGGTCTGAAAAGAAAAGAAAAGCAGTTGGAAGAGAAAGGGTTTCAGTTGAGCGAGAGAAAAGAGAGCCAGCCCCAAATCGCCGATTTGTGAAGACGAACAAGAACCACCACTGATAAAACGACGTCGGCCACCACTGATAAAACGACGTCGGATTCCCTCCCTCATTCAGCGATTGATGATCCCCGGCAGTGATGATCGTCGGCAATGGATCGTGTTCGCGGAGGGTAGCAGCACCACCGGCGTCGGGCGGAGCGGCTCTCTCATCGGCCGCGTCGGTGGTGGTGGAACCGGCGGCTTCTGGTCTTGGACTGCTCCCTCCAATGTCGGATTAGCCGTCGCCGTCACGGCCATGGCCGGAATCGCCTTGGCCGCCACTGTCATCTACTCCAGGTAAATCAAATCAAAAATCGAATATCCGAAATCACTTTGCTTTGTGGAAACCGAAACCCTAAGATTATTACTATTATTAAGCTTAAGATTAGAGATTAGTTAGAGAAAGAGAAACTACACATAGAGAAAGATGCTTACAGAACAGAAACCGTTGATGAGAGCCTTACGAAGAAGTCACACTTCTTCTACTTCATCTCCAACGTCGTCAAATTCATCTCCGTCGTCGTCGTCGTGGGTTCATCTGCGATCGGTTTTGTTAGTCGTTGCTTCTTCGTCTTCCTCCTCCTCACCAGTTAACACTGATCGGTGAGTCTCCACTGTTTGTTTGTTCTAGAATTTGTATTGATTTGAATTGAAGGCTCGTTTTCCATTTCGAAATGTTGTTAAGCAGCCAGCGAGTTTTGTTTGAGGTTTTATTTATTTATTTTTGATATTGCCTCTCAGATCCGGATCTGGAAGTTCTCTCTGTTGTATAGTGTATACCACTATCGATTGTTGGTCATGTTTGTCTTAATTTGTTCTCCTCTTTCCTTGTGAAAGGTGAAAACTAATACGTTTTGTTCTGCTGTTTTTCTCAGGGGTAGTCTTAAATCACCCTGGTCACGAAGGAGAAAAAAGCACGCACTGCTACCTAAACAATGGAAAAGTTTCTTTACACCAGAAGGGAAACTCACTGATGGTGGTATCAAGTTCTTAAAGAAAGTTCGCAGTGGAGTATGTTGTTGACTTTTTACTCGCTTATTTTCTCTTTTTAGTGTCTAGATTGCATTTCATAAGTTTTACATCTGTCGGGATATTAATTAGTTATGTTCCAATGCAGGGTGTTGATCCGAGTATACGAGTTGAAGTGTGGCCTTTCCTCCTTGGAGTGTAAGTATTTTGCCGCTACTTCAATTTTTTAAGAACTGGTTACCGCTTGGAGTGTGGCTTTTCCTCCTTGGAGCGTTTTGAACATGTCAGTTAAAAGTTTTACCTGTATTTTAAGAACTGGTTACCGCTTCTCTAAAATGCTTGATTTGTGAATCTTTGGTGGTCTTGATCTCTGATATTGATTGGATCTTCATATACCAACCAGTGAAAGTATCTAGTCTCATCTGTTGTGCTCTATCTTGTATTTTCTGAGTGCTTGTGAATAGATGAACATGGATAATGATCACCATTATGGTTTTTATTTGGTTCATGTGGATTTTCTAGTGCCAAATATTTGGTGTACTAGGGGAGCAAGGGAGAACCAAATTATGTTTAATCATTTCGATTTTCTTTTATCACAGCTGGTGCGTTTGGTCATAGAAATCTACATTTGAGTGAATGGTATTAGGTAATAATGGGTTACGTTTTTTGTTTTCACTATATGTTGAGCTTAGCTGTTGCTGGGACCCCTAAGTCTAGTTTGGTTACTTTGGTATACAAAAAAGTAAGGCCTCAGTGCTGTAGTAGTATCTGAGAAAAAAGGACTTTGCAATATGCCTCTCTCTCTCTCTCTCTTGTGAGTTCAAAATTTTTGGCTGTCCATTTTTTACTGCTAGTTGATCTTTGTTGATATACTGACATGGTTTTCTCTTGAACAGCTATGACGTGAACAGTTACAAGGAAGAAAGAGAATCTGTTAAAACTCAGAAAAGGTATTGTGATTCAGTTGTTTGCCCTATTTGGATGTATGCACTCGTGATCTTGATTAAATGTTTCTCTGGCATGTTCCCTTCCTCACCATGTCCACATTCTTTGTTCTATTTGTAATGCAGAAGAGAATATGAGGACTTGCGGAGACAATGCCGGAAACTTTTAACACAAAGTGAAAAGAGCTTTAAGTTAAAGGAAACTTCTGAAAACAGTAGCAATGAGGGCAGTGGGGATTTTAGTCAAATTGTAGATTCCACTGGACCAGGGGATGTTACAAGTCCCTGGAGATCATTTTCAACTGAGGAAGGAAGCAAATTGCCGGAGGACATAAAATACGCTACTGGCCATCAAGCTGTTCAGACGTCTGAATCAGGCGAAAGAGATGGTGAGAAGAGTGGACTCACCTGTGAAGATGCCTCTGCCGGTGACTCAGAATCAACTGATTCTGATTCCTCTGAAGATGCAGATATCACTCGACCTTTACTTACTACTGAAGGAACTGAAGAGAATAATGTTGATGACAAGGCTACAGAAAACTCATCCGTCACCAATACAGAAAACAGGGGCAAATCCCACACAGCAGAAGATTATGCGACATGGCAGAGAATCATCCGCCTCGATGCTGTGCGTGCAAATAATGAATGGATAACATATTCACCCACTCAGGCTGATGTCTCAGAGATCAAGGCACATCGGTTAGCTGAGAGCGTCGCGATGAAGGATTATGAACAGTTGGAGCCATGCAGGATTTTTCATGCTGCTCGCCTGGTAGCCATCCTGGAAGCCTATGCTCTGTATGATCCTGAAATTGGTTACTGCCAAGGGATGAGCGATCTACTTACTCCTATAATCTCAGTCATGGAAGAGGACGATGAAGCCTTCTGGTGCTTTGTGTGTTTTATGAAAAAGGCTCGGCATAACTTCCGGCTCGATGAGGCTGGGATTCGGAGGCAGCTTGGCATTATCTCAAAGATTATCAAGGGCAAAGATGTTACTCTCTATAGACACCTAGAGAAGCTTCAAGCAGAGGATTGCTTTTTTGTGTACAGAATGGTAGTGGTTCTCTTCAGGCGGGAGCTGAGTTTTGAGCAGACACTTTGCCTCTGGGAGGTAATCTGGGCAGATCAGGCAGCAATCAGGGCCGGAATTGCCAAGTCTACTTGGGGGAGGATGAGGCTGAGAGCCCCGCCCACTGACGATCTCTTGCTTTATGCAATAGCAGCCTGTGTGCTGCAGCGAAGGAAGCTGATAGTAGAGAAGTACAGTAGCATGGAAGAGATCATGAGGGAGTGCAATAGCATGGCTGGCTGTCTGGATGTTTGGAAGCTTTTAGATGATGCTCATGATTTGGTGGTATCCCTTCACGACAAGATTTAGAGAACTACTGCAAGGGGATTTGGTCTTTGCTTTCTCATTCATTCCCTGATTCCCCATTCCCTTTTCTTTTTAGTTTTTGTTGCACCGAGTTGAGGTTCCTTCTCAAACCAAGGGATCTCAAGGCCACTTCCACACTGCTTAAAAAGCAATTTCTGTATCGAACTATGTTTTGGGATTTATAATGTGTTGCCCGCACTCTGATGCTCCTCGGAGTGATTGTGGCAGAACAGGCAGATTTAGCAACTCCGAGCATTCTGACTGGGGTCTCTTCCTAGTGGTGTTAACTCTTGACAATCAGTGAACACATTCACTGTGCCTTCGCATTTGGATATGCCTTGTATGGAATTCTGGTTCTTGGAAGTGCTTATATATTAATATATATCCTTTGCAGGCTTTCACTAATTTGTGTCCTTTGCCATTTCAGCAAGTTACATGCTCCCAATATATATCATTGTCAATCGGTTTGGATTGCAAAATGAAACCTTAATTAGAGGCAATCAAGAGGTCTTAAATTTAAGAATTGTAAAAACTAATTTTCCCAAGTTTTTTTGTAGATAACTCATTGATTTTGCAAGTTGGTAACTAACTAAATAAATAAATTTTGCTCATCACTCTCTCGGATTTACATCAAACGGCTGATAATAATATAATTCAGTAAATTCGACTCTAAATAAAATTTGCTCATCCACTCTTGAATTATCGACAAATCAGACTTAAGAATTACTTGCAAGCATGTTTGCGTAAAATCTCTTAGGCTTAGTTTAGGATTGCTGCAGATTTTTTTTGAAAAATTGTTTCTGTGAATATAATCAACTGTGAATTAAAATAGTAAACTGTTTGGTAAATGATACTTTTAAAAGTGTTACTTGTCTTCTAAATTTTTTTCCACACACCTGCAATAAAAAAACAGTTTTTCTTTGATTTACCAAATATAATTAAATCTAAACATTTGGATACAAACTGATTTTTTTTAAAAAAAATATAGTTACTGATGTAATTTGTTGACGGCGTTAAGGATTCCGTTACCACCATGCTTCATGGAAGCTCTGTTAACTCCGTAAGCAGCTTCTTTTGATTCTTCTATTCTTCTCTCTCACTCAGATCAGTCTTGGAAATCTGAGCGCTTTTCCGATCTCTCTCACAATGTCCACACCCGCAGAGGAGCCTCCGTCCCAAAACGGACTCCAACCCGACCCGACTACAAATCCGGAGTCCCAACCTGAATCACAACCAGTCCTCGAGCCAGTGCCGGAAGCTCAACCAGAGCCAGAGCCAGTTCCAGAGCCGGAGGCTCAATCGGAGCCTGAAACCAAACCGGAATTGCAACTCCGACCTGAACCGGTGGTAATCGATGGTGCAGATCCGACGATTGAGGATGCCAAAGAGACCTCGACGCCGATCCAATCCAGTTCGCAAGGGACTACAAAGTCTGAGCTGAAGAAAGACGAAGGCAGCCGTACGTTCACGATGAGGGAGCTGCTTAATGGCTTGAAAAATGAAGGAAATGACGCTGCTAATGAATCTAGCTCTCCTTACAGTTACAGGTTCGCATCGCATTCATTTCGTTATGTAAATTGTGTAATTTGCATTATTTGGTGATGTAATTATGTTAATTGAGCTTGAAAAGTGGTGTATATTAGTACAATAATAAATCTTTATGTTTCAAAATTCATAACTACGAATATTATTAGTGTTAGCTTTGAAAAACCGGTAATTGAATGATTATAGTGGATGATTTTGTTATACTGCTTGTTCACATTGCGTTTTTGTGGCTTTGAATGTGTCACAGCGGTGAAACGCCGCGTCAACAGCAGCAGCAGCAGCAACAAGAGCAGAACAATGCTGCAATGGATTTGATCAATAGTGTCACAGGCACTGATGGTGATGGTCGTTCTCGCCAACGCGTGCTTACATTTGCTGCCAAGAGGTACCGACCTTAACTGCTTCTTGTAACCGTGTAATATTATAGTTTACTTCTGAAAACAAAGCGAAAAGTGTTAGCAATTATCTAATCACACTAACCAGAGCATCCTTTAATTTGAAGTCTTTGGTTTTGAAAATTGGAACTTGCATTTCAAATTCTGTAGGTATGCTAGTGCAATAGAGAGAAATCCAGATGATTATGATGCACTATACAATTGGGCACTGGTTCTTCAGGTATGGAAGTCATGTGACTCTTGTATACTTCTCTAATATAAACAATATCTAGTTATTCCTTCACTTTTAACCAGAAGTTCTTAATTTAAGAATGGTTTGCTTCACTCTTTTGCCTGTTAGAGCAAGTTTACTATGTTTCACTGTTTAGCACGTTAAAGCAAATGTACTGTGTAAGACTCTAATGGTTATCATCTTCCATGCAGGAAAGTGCGGATAATGTTAGTCCTGATTCTATATCTCCTTCTAAAGATGCTTTGCTGGAGGAGGCTTGCAAAAAATATGGCGAGGCTACCCGTCTCTGCCCTACACTTCATGATGTATGTTTTGCGTATCCTTATTCAATATAGCAAGCTATATTACCAATTGTAAAGGGATAAGATAGGATTTCAGAAAGCTAACACCCAGCAGATATCATGGTATCTATATATAGGTAGATGATGTTTTAATTGTCTTATTCATTGACATATGACAATAATGTGATCATCACTATCCAGGCCTTCTATAATTGGGCTATTGCAATATCTGATCGAGCGAAAATGCGCGGTCGTACAAAGGAAGCTGAAGAACTATGGAAGCAGGTTAGAATGGGATTTCATTACTTGAGCCTTGCAAGACTGTAGTCTTCTATCTATGCATGTCTGAAAAAAAATATTATAATTGCCCGAGTTAGTTTTTAATATGACAACTCTCAATTATACTGTTTAAATTACATTAGTATATTGTAGATGAACACTGCTCTTTTCAAATATGCTCTCATTTACTATGATGCTGAGAGTCAGGAGTAGGTATCTCTGTGAGCTTAAATCTTATATATAATGGTGTCAGTATCACATAAGCTTATGTATTCTTCACATCACAGGATTCACAGCTTGAATTTATTGTATACAAAGGTTTCAAATAAGTGACGTTCACTTTTCTAATTTGATTTGCAGGCTACGAAAAATTATGAAAAAGCTGTCCTGCTGAACTGGAACAGTCCCCAGGTATGACTCAAAAATATTGAATTAGACTTCTTCCAGTCTCTGATATTCTAAAATAAATTTTTTATAGAACTCTTCTGATGTGATGAAAGAGAACATATTATTTGTTTCCTCGTTCTCTTGTACTAACACCTTGCAATATCTTTCAGGCACTTAACAACTGGGGACTTGCTCTGCAGGTATCTTAAATTTTGTTGGCCTGCCTTCTAAAGTTATATTATTACTGAATTTTTGACGTCCTCTACACATACTTCTGTTTTCTGATATTCACTCCGTTCTGATTTCTTATATTGATTATGCAATATAGGAACTTAGCGCAATCGTGCCTGCACGAGAAAAGCAATCAATCGTAAAAAGTGCAATCAGTAAGGTAGGATATTGTTTCGAGACATCAGAATGATTGAATAATTGTGGAGGAGCTTACAACTAGCTTCTTCAGTAAGTCCCTTAATTTTATAGTGACTAATTTCGCGTTTGTCTGTTGCAGTTCCGGGCAGCTATTCAGTTGCAATTTGATTTCCATCGAGCAATTTACAACCTTGGAACTGTATTGGTAAGCTTGAGTCACCATTTCTAGCTTAAGTTAGTGGGCTTAGCTTCTTAGTTGTCACTTTGCTGTACCATAGAGGATGGCAAGACATCAGTATTCCTCTTATCTAATAATCTCATGTGACTTGATTTTCCAAAATGGTATAACTTTTTTTTCAGTATGGATTGGCGGAGGATACACTAAGAACTGGGGGATCTGGAAGTCCCAAAGAAGTTTCACCTAATGAGTTGTACAGTCAGTCAGCTATCTACATTGCTGCTGCTCATGCTCTGAAACCAAATTATAATGTAATCATCTCGTCCTTTTCTTCACTCAACTTTAGCTAAGCTAAACTTGACATGAGCACCTTCTTCTTAGTTTCAATCTTCAATGCAATTAGGAAGAGTATTTTATCATAAATAATGTTACCGATTACTTTCATTCTTTGTGTCTCTTAGTCTGGTTTTGATATTTAAGGATGTATTAGTATTTTTTTACTTTTAGGTTAAGGTTTTTTCGTGTTGTGAATTACTTTCAGGTTTACACTAGTGCTCTGCGGCTGGTGCGATCCATGGTAAGCGTTACTACCAATGTATTCAATGTGTCTACTCATTTTTATAATCTTTCCTTTATCAATTATGAAATTGGTTTCTTGCTATTCTCTTTAAGAGCTGGTTCCTGTTTGATTATTTCTGATCCCTGATACTTGGATCTGTTCTTTTTAAATTAAGCCCTTTATAGTTCTTCATTATCAATAAATGATGAATCTTTGTTGCAGCTTCCTCTGCCGTATCTTAAAGTCGGATATCTTACTGCACCACCAGTAGGGAAACCAATTGCACCCCATAGTGATTGGAAGCGATCACAATTTATTTTGAACCATGAAGGGCTTCAACAGGTAATTCTTTATTGATTCATAATTCTTCATATATTTATAGTGTGTAATAAGAAAAGAATCTGCACTCCTAAACCTTATTTCCCTATCCATCACTTCAGCAGGTCAGCAAAGGTGACCAAAAGCAAGTACTCCAAAGCGGCTCTGGAAGATCAGGAGATACAGCTATAAAAGTTAATATTCCAGATATCGTTTCTGTTTCAGCATGTGGTGATCTGACTTTACCACCTGGTGCAGGGCTCTGCATTGATACAATTCATGGACCTCTCTATCTGGTAAGGGTTCCCCTTTTGTTACGTAAAAAGTTAAATAATTTCTTAAATACCTAAGCTGTGTCAACTTTTGCATGTCACTATCACTTTGAACGATATTTAAGTTCCTATATTAGGGTTGGTCTTTATTCCATTTTTGGTCCTCTCTATAAATAGTCAGGAATAATTTTGTATCATGGCTGGTCAAAAGTTTGATAAAAAAGATGAATATTCCACTGATATTAATCAGCCTTAGCTTTAGGAACAAATGACCAATTAGGATATATAGTTAGCATGCATGCTTTACAATATTTACGTGGTTTTTCATGCATTCAATTCTTTTGGCTCTTATATCATCTGTTTTGCAATACCAGGTCCAATCCGTTTTGCTCTACACGCTTATAAACTTTTCGTTGTTGTCTAATGATGTCATTTTTCCACATATCATTAACATCCTACTGTTGTAACGTGGAGTACATAAAAGTGAACTAAAGCAGTGCCTTTTGTATAGAAGTGTGATTTCTAATGTGAATATTCATCTAGGTTGCTGATTCATGGGACTTCCTTGATGGATGGCTTGATGCAATTCGTCTAGTTTACACAATATATGCAAGGAGTAAGAGTGATGTTCTGGCGGGTATTATAACAGCGTGATTTCTTTTAGTTTAATCTAGTATACCACCAATTCCTTAATTTTGCTTCCAGTGATGTATAATTTTTGTATCAACGGCTTGTTCAAATAAAATATGTATATTGTAAACTCTGGAGGTGTTATATAGTATTTTTATTACAGATTCAAAGAAGCCTTTGTGGGATAAGGTTCATTTAGGACTTGCTCTCCCTTTTTCATATTCTGATGTCATGGAAATACGTGCATTTTGTTGGATTGCCAGGGACAGATCTTATTTTATGGCGAAAATAGTGTATAAAATGTGGACTTTACCAAATTCTCAACTCATTTTCTTCCTTCGTTGTTTTTTTCCTGGAATCTATGTTCTTAATTCCATCAAACAAAATTTGAAACTGAGTGGTGGTCAATGACCCAAGAAAGTGGATAGTGACAAGGTGAATGTTATTACTAACTACGATGAGATAAAAACTTGATACAGTTCTACACGTATGTGTATCGCTTAGTGTTGTTTCCCATTTCTCAGTGAACAGATTTGTAAAGCCTACTCTACGAACCCAAAAATTTCATGCAGATAGGGGGTTTTACTTTGGCCGGAGCAAGAACTGAAGCAGGTAGTGACCACAACCCTTCTCCACAATTCAAACCAGAAGCGATTGCAGGAACCATCATGCCAGCATTCATGCTGTCAAGCCTGTGCCATGCAAATACGATGACACTCCTGACGAACATGTCAATGGCAAAGTATGCCCCGACTAGAAATGGCACACCCATGACCATCGGAAGCGGCATCCATTTCCCAATCTTTGGTGGTGAAAAATCTCTATTTAGGTTAACCATCACTGCGAAAGCAAAGAACCCCTAACAGAGCTGCATGCAGTGCCGAGGCAGGGCTGAGAAGCCTTCAACGCCTAGAATCGCCATGTTTTTGTAGATGCATAAGGAGCTTTGAATTCTCCATTCGGGTTTCCCACGTCAAATGCCTTGTAGAACAAGAGGAAACTGAGAGGTGCAGTTATGCAGCCTATTAGGGTGCCAATAATGGCTTGGCTCACAAACATTGCTCTAGGAGAGGTGAAAGTTAGATGCGCTGTCTTGAGATCTTGCATCAGATTACAAGCCATAGAAACAACCGATGTCACAACACCACATCCGGCTAGCCCTGCCACCACGTCGTGTTCTTTCCCTGTCAATGCCGCTAGCACGAAAAGGGCAACTTTTCCATAGTTGTAGGCCATGTTTATGTATGTAAGACCAGCTCCATAAGCATTGCAAAAGGCAAGGGATGGAGCAAGCATGTAGACTACGATGACATAGAACCATTTGAGTTCCGGGAACATCATGGGGATCGCTATAACAGAAACGATGGAGAAGACAACATAACCAGCAACTCCAACCCACATTGGTATGTTTTCTCTGATGAAGATCTCATTTTGCTTCTCTTCAATGGGCTTCAACTTGTCATCCCTATCTGCAGTGAGAAGAATGTGTCCCATTAGTTCAGTATTTTATTGTGTCTCGATGAGCACCGGTAACAAAGATTCGACTAAATCCTGGTGGGCGAGGAGTAACCAACTCAGTACAAGTAAAGGAAACAAAGGATTCATAATACCTGGAAGTTTCTTGTTTTTCAATCTGTCATGAATACTAGCAAAGGTTGACAACATTATCTTGACGAAATTGTAAAGGCCATCACCAAGGATTAGAGAAACAGATAGAAATAACTGAGGAAGGGATCATGGGGCATAGTTACTAGATGACTGAGATAAAAGATTGAAATGTAAAACCATATAGAAAGAGTGAGACAAGACCTTGTAACCATATAAACTCTTCATATCATATTCCTCTAAACTCTCAGGGAACCAATTTCCTCTAAATAATCCAGTTGTGGTTTGGTCTAAAAATTCGTTTCTAAGAGGAAAAAAATTGGAGCTGTCGACAGATGTTTACTTGGCCATCTTATCTCCTTGAGTATGAAAGCCATTGATGAGAACAGCAGTGGCCAAACCACTTGGATAAGTTCATTTCAAGTCCACTATCATTACCTGCATGCGAAGAAATGAAGATTTCATAAACAAAAAAAGCTCTCCATTCTTTTTATGATAAAAAGTTGAACTAAACACTATGATCATTACCTTCCCAAGAGGAATTAAGACAAAAAGTCCAACAAAGCAAACTAGGAAAAGAAAGCCAGTCATCCATCCAAGCCCAGGTTCCTTTACAGAACTTGCAGAGTTTCCCTCAGTATGAATCCCTGATAACTCATATGTCTCCTTGTTTAATCCCAAGAGATAATATCCAAATCCACGTGCATGTTCAAGAAATATTATTAAGTGAATCTACATTTATATATGTATACGTACATAAGAAGAAAAGAGAAGTGAGTTAACTAAAAGAATGATATGTTAAGAGTGAGGAATTGTATTGTAAAAAGGTAGCATAGTCATCTTCTATTATTGTCTATATATTGTTGTAAACCTGTTGCCTATCTAATGATGTAGTCCTTAATCCCCTCTTCTGCTCCTTACATTCAATAAACCTTGATTTCTATCATGGTATCACAGCCATGGTCACGATCTGTGGCTATATTCGAGTTCAGGGCTTCGATTATCCAATTTGCAGTCTTCCGTCGTCTCTCTGGTGTGACGTTATATGTCAGTGGTCGTCTCTCTTCCAAAACGCAGTCGCATCCAGCATTTGCATCAATTTTAGAGAATCTGGTAATCTCTTCCTGTTTTCTATCACTTGGAACATGAATTCTTTCTCTGAAATACAATTTCTCTGCCTGCTTCATCAGTTTTCCTTTTTATTTTACATATCAAAGTTTGTCGCCGTCAACCCAAAGAAAGGTGACGATGCAGTTTTCTTTTATTTTAGGACTGGTGAATTTAATTGAGAAGTTGGATTGCAGAATTGATTTGTATAGCTTTGTGTGCTGGATGTGTTTATATTTGGGAGATGCTTTTCTATGATCTATTATTGAAGCCTTAGCTATTGGTAGTTTGGATTTTGGATTGTTGTTTATGGTAATATTGCTGCATTGATTGTGAGGACACTAGAAGACTAGAAGCTGTTGATTAATTGATATGAATATGAAATTGAAGAATGGGAGAGTGCAAAGAAAACTGAAAATCTTGTGTTAGTATTTTAGTGATTGTGAATCTGTGCTACTTGTGCATCTCTTCGTGCTTTGCAGCATCCTAGCAAAATTTGGTTAAATCTTTTTGAATGGGTAGCTCAGTCACTTGCTTCATGGACTCTTGCTTTGGTCTTGGTTGTTATGCATGAATTTAAACCTGGCAAATGAACGGGTTGGGCGGTTAACTGGCGGGATTTAGCGGTTAGCGGGTTCAGCGGGTTTAACCCGTTATAACCCGCTAAGCTAATGGGTTATAGCGGGTTGAACAGGTTGGGTTCGCGGGTTACCCGTTGGAACCCGCTAAGACCCGTTAAAATTTTTTTTCAACTTTCTTATATATTTTTTTAATCAAATACCAAAAAAAATTTCTTTTAGCGGTTGGAAGTTCCAACGATTTTGATAAAAAGTTAAAAGAAAAAAGAAGAAGATTGATTAGTAAGGTTTTCTCATTTTTATTTTTTATTTTTTTATTCCTTAGCGGGACTTAACTGGTTAAATGGGTTCCAACGAACAACCCGTTTCCGACGCTAATTGGCGGGTTGTAACGGGTTGACAACCCATTAACCCGTTATGCAATCGGACGGTTAGCGAACGGGGTTTTAACGGACGGTTAGCGGGCGGTTAACGGGTAGTGGGTTGAATTGCCAGGTTGACATGAATTCATCAGTTTTCCGTTTTTCTTTAATCAAAGTTGTGTCTGCCGTCAACCAAAGAAAAAGGTGGCGAAGCAGTTTTATATCTTGTTTTTCGGACTGGTGAATCGGCCTAATAAGTTGGATTGTGGTTTGAGTGTATGGGTCAGTGTGCTTGTTCTGCTTATTTGTGAGATGGTGTCAAACTTTCAGCTGTGCTGTTCTTATGTATTGAAGAAATTGGAGTTATATTGCCACTGTTCTGCTATTCCTGTGTTGAGCTCAAGGTATTATTCATATGAGGACAGAGTTCTTTTAGATGGGATTAGAGAAGGTGTTTTCCGTATGCGTTCATAATAGGGAGGAGTTGTGTGCTACTAGGCTGCTGATATTCTAGAATTAGGCTATTGGAATTATATGAATACTAGTGAGAGGTATTATAGTGCCTTGACTTTGCAGAGGAATATTATGAGAGCAGGTTCTTTATTAGTCTGATTGGAGAAGGAATCATATGTTCACTCACAATAAGGAAGAGTTGAATGCTTCTTTGAGTTGCTGATTTCCATGTAATGGGCTGCTGGTTGTATGTGAAGGAATGATAAATTTTCAGATGCGTTTGAGCTAGAATATGCAGCAGGATATTGAGAAATGCAGTGTAGTCACATTTAATTTTTCAGTTTACAAATTTTCAGTCTATCAATCCAATATGCAGTTTGTTTAATTTTTGATTTGGTTCAAGATACAGAAGTTGATTCATATGGAATATGAGAAATTGTTTGCTGCCACTGATGTTCTTCTTCTTGCTGTCTTGATGATTGCCCACTGCCAACAAAGTTATGTCAGGAAATATGGAATGCACTTAAATTGCTGCAAGGTTTTTGGGTTTTGTGAATAGAGATGCTATCTTGTATTATCTTGGGCTATAGTTGTGCAGATTGCAGGCAACCATAATGCTTGTTACAAGCATATGGTTGAAGGGGGGCTGTTAAGAGTAGCAATTGTATTGCAAAATGGTAGAATAGTCATCTTCTATTATTGCTTATATATTGCTGTAAACCTCTCTTGCCGATCTAATACACAGTCATGATGTAGTCCTTAATCCCCTCTTCTGCGTTCTTAACGTTTTCTGCTCTTTAGATTCAATAAACCTTGATTTCTATCATGATAGACATCACAAACTTGGTGGAGGTTTGAGCAATCTTTGCTGATCTTTATGAATAGATATAGGTTGCAAGTCAATCACCCTTGAAGCTCAACTTTTATCTTCCTTGGCACAGGAAGAAGAATGCTTATCATCCTTTTTACTTTGAGGTATACTTTTTATTGTAATCTAGTAGATTGGTACGGATTACAGAATATATGGTAAAATGGTCTCCTTTTCTGTGCTTTTAAAAGAAGAATGCTTATCATCCTTTTTACTTTGTGGTATACTTTTTATTGTAATCTAGTAGATTGGTACGGATTACAGAAAATATGGTAAAATGGTCTCCTTTTCTATGCTTTTATTCTATGTGCTACCCATGGTTATGATGGAGCTGCATTCTGCACCGCTCTTCTTGGTAGGCTGTGGTATACTTGTTTCTCCATTTTCAGAAAGCAAAAGTGAGTGCAGTGGGGTTTCAATCCATTTAAACCACAATGACAAGAATGTATCATGTTCTTCATGATAAACCGGTGTATTCAATCTTATATAATTGGTGGATTCTGGTAGAGTTTTTAGAATCCAAGTGGACTTTAACAGATTCAATTATATTGTTTTAGCTAGATTTGTTTGGATTTAAATGAATACAGTTGTACACGTACCCCTTTTTAGGTGCTCCTTGAATCACTCAACTGTTCCGAGTTTAACAACTAAATAGAAATGAATTACATCAAACGGATATAGCTACATGTTAAGAACATATTTGGAAATCAACAACGAAGCAATAGGAGCAGGTTCTAGCACTTTGTATATTGCACACCCTTACGAAGCACTGCCATAAAACAAAGATTTTCACACTTCACCAGCAAATTGGAAATTCCACTGGCAAATTGGATATCAAACAAATGTATTCAAATATATGCCTCATTCAAAATGTGATAGGACTTCAGAGGAAACAAATCCAAAAAACAAAAAATAGCAGGTGATATCTTTAGATTTTCTTCACTTGTCTTCCAGCAAAGGTAAGTGCTTCAGCTCCGGCAGCTCATCAGTTGACATCTCAACTAATGTCTAATGTTTGGACGGTTTTAGCATGAACATATGAGCTCCTTCCTGCATGTACTAGTTTCACAATATTAATGGCTATCACAAATAACAAAACAAAGACTGAATGAATTTGAGCATAATCAACAAGACCTATTAACAATTCAGTATGTTCTTAGGAGACATAATGACCACAGAAACCTCTTTCAAGACTGAGGAAACAACAATCATGATTCAACTAGCCCTTTTCTTCCAATTCAGTATGTTTTCAAAAGACATAATTCAGCCATTTTCATTGAAGCAATTAGCATTCAAATGCAGAAAAAACTTTGGCTTAAGGTTCAATACCACTAGTGGATTATGTCTCATAGCCGACGAAATATTTCCGTCGGCTAAGACGCGTCGGTGAAGCTCATAGCCAACGAAATAAAATATTTCATCTGCTAAGTTTCATCTTAACCGACGAAATATCTTCCACCTGGCCGACGCACATATTCGTTGGCAAAGCATATTACCGACATAATCTTTTCGTCGGCTATAAAATCGTCGACTATAGTTTTTCTTAAACGACAAAAAAATCCTCTTTACAGACGAAAGATTTCGTCGGCTAGGATAGTTGCTTCTTAGCCGACGGAATGTTTTCATCGTATAAGCCATAACATATGACATTATTTCAATCTTAGCAGACGGAAATTCCATTTTCCGTCGGTAAAAGTTATATTCTTGCCGACGGAAAAGCTATTCTTCCATAGACTAGGATTATAAAAATATTTGTTAATTTTTTTGTTTTTTATTTATTTGTTTTGGTTTTAATTTATTTTTTCTTTCAGAAATTGTTATTTATTTGTTTTAGTTTTTAATTTATTTACCGATAAAATTCATAATGGTTTTTGTTGTTATAGAAATAATTCTAATATTTAAACTTAATACTAAATCATTAATAATATAAAAATTATACATTAATAATTAAAATTGTTCATACATAAGAAAAATGCTCATACATTTAAATATTCATCGACGTCAAATGCCGGAGAAGACTGTGGAGGAGGAGCCGTAGAAGGATGACAAGGAGCTGTAGAAGGCTGAGGAGGAGGACAAGGAGGAGGAGCCGTAAACAAGTCGAGATGAGCTTCTATACCTAAGAGAGAGAAGATGAAATCTATCTGTTCGTTTATTTCAGTCATCTTATCATCTTACCACGCATTCCTTGTCTCAGTGTGCTCAGTCCGCTCCTTCCAATGTTGGACCTCCCGTTCAAGTAGGAATGAGACCTCTCGAAGTCTCTTAGTCTCTTCATGTGGTGGCGCATGACTACGCATGGTCGAGCTGGATGAGGACTGACTCAAGTCTCGCTCACCTCCTCGTCTCATCCTTTAATCTCCTTGCATTTATGCTTGATCAACACATCATCCAACACATCAATTTGCTGTGATGCTATGTGTTTCCATGATTTGCTCTTTCGTAGCTTTAGTATTTGACACCTTGAAGCTTATCTTTCGTACTTCTACCTCTTGAAGCATCTTGTCCTGCATAAACAAAATAATGCAATTATTATTACTTAAACAATCATATATATATACCAACCACATAATTCAACAAAATAAAATCAACATTCTTAATTAATAGTAAGAATCTAAATTAATAAAGAGAAATAATTAAATTAATAATTAAAGGAAATACACTTACATATTTATGGGTGGCGACTTCGTCCATCGGGTCTCACATAGCTCTGCTCAAATCCCTTGATGATCAGCAATGACTCACATTTGTTCATTAGATCCTCCATAATGTAGATGATATGAGAAGACCCGCTGTGGTGGTGCATCGTCTTCAAACCACAGTTATTCTTGTTAGCCTCCGAGAGTTTCTGATACGCTATATAATAACATTAAGAAGGCGTTTTGTAAACGTCATAAATTTTGATGGCGTTTCAAAAATGTCATAGATACTTAGGACGTTTAAAGACGTTTGAAAAACGCCACAAACCAACGGGGGTCTAAAAATCAATGACGTTTTTCTTGAAAAAAACGTCATTAAGGTATTATTAATGACATTTTGTTCAAAAATGTCATAATCAAAGTATCATTAAAGGGTGTATTTGTAGTAGTGGTAGGCCAAGACGTTCATGATATAATTCTGACATAATAGTCGCAATTATTCCATACATTCACATCGACAATCTTTGCCTCATCATTTTGCATTATCGTTTTTGAGCCTATGAGCTTTCTCAGTCAGGAATCTTTTCAGATTCATAGTGGTTAGATAAAACATCATCTTCTGTTGCTACCTCTTAAAATGTAGCCCATTAAACTTCTCAGGCTTCTCACCATGAGATACTGAGACATGTACATGAACAGCAACAAGGATGATAGACACTTGGGTCGAAGCACTACACCCATCCGCATGCCAATTTCTATAATCAAGTTCCATTTCAGAAAATATGTTAACATACGAATTATTTGTTCGAGCAAATAATAATTAACAAGATGCAACACAAACTAATTATTCATATATACATAAGCAATGTTAATATTGATTTGGTTACAGCTCAATCCGTTCAAAAATTCTAATCAGACACGACAACTAAGATGACAAGGATTCATTTGGGCGAGGCCGGCTCAAGTACATTGCTTCAATTGTTCTATTCTATACATCATGCTCAACTGAATACGCCTAGTTGGAAAGAATGATAACGAAATAATACTAAATTGTCTTAAGATTGTAACAAAAGTAAGCTAGATATTGTAAATATATGTATTCATAAATTCAATTTTATAATTAAAATAAATAATTATAAAATGAGAAAAAGAAGAAGAACATGAAGAACACCAATGTTACCAACTCGTATATAAAGAAATATGAAAGTGATGAAGTCGAGTTGTGTGTCTCACACACTTTCCTTAAGACAATTTATGCTTAAGATACAACACTTGATAACACTTGTCTCTCAAGATACAACGACCATTTATGCTTAAGATACCGGTGTAAAAGACTTGATAACACTTATCTCTCAAGATACAACGACCATTTATGTTTTGAAGGTGCACTACTGCTAAAAACACTTCGTCGAACTTTAAGTAGTTTCTATCTATCACGTGAACACTATAAATGAGAGAGAGAAATAAAACTCAAGAGAGAGGAGGATTTCTAAAACGACCAAAAGAGGAAAACACAGCCGTCCGTCTAAAACGACACCTCCACGTGTCAACATCCTCAACACACAAACTCATTCAGTGAAACTCAGAAGCCAGCCAGTTCTGTTTCCTCGACTTCTAATGGCGGTCAACGACTCCATATAGTTACCATCGAAACGCAGACCCCAAGGCTCTAAACGACAACACCAAGCAATCCAGAGAAGACTGGTATGGGGAGGATGGGAGGCAGTAGTAATCCCAGCAGAACATACTCGGCTAATTCTAGCGATTACAAGCTTCTAGAAGAAGTCGGATACGGCGCCAGTGCTACTGTCTACAGAGCGATCTATCTCCCTTTCAATGAAGTCGTCGCTGTCAAATGCTTGGATCTTGATCGCTGCAACAACAATTTCGTGAGTGTTCTCTCCGATTGGTTCGAGATTACAATTCATTTTAGAGATGTCATGCTTGTTTCCGATTGGTAGCTAGCTTGGATTTGTAAATGCAATGTTAATTGGATTTGAAAAGCCATGATTTCTTGTATTATGCTATTATGTGTAGGATGACGTACGTAGGGAATCGCAGACAATGCATTTGATAGATCATCCGAATGTTGTGAGGTCGTACTGTTCGTTTGTTGTGGAGAGGAATCTTTGGGTGATCATGCCCTTTATGGCGGAGGGTTCTTGTCTGCATCTCATGAAAATTGCCTATCCGGATGGATTTGAGGAGGCTGCAATTGGTTCCATTTTGAAGGAGACGCTTAAGGCTTTGGTATACCTTCATAAACAGGGTCATATTCATCGAGATGTTAAGGTATGTAGTTTACTTCAAACTAATTTCTGTACATTTGTTTTATGGCAGACTGATGCTAATAGGAAGTCACTTGTAATTGTTTGTTTTTTCAATGCAGGCTGGAAACATATTACTGGACACTAATGGGACGGTGAAGCTTGCGGACTTTGGTGTTTCAGCATGTATGTTCGATGCAGGTGATAGACAAAGGTCAAGAAATACTTTTGTAGGAACTCCTTGCTGGTAAGCATAAAATCACCAAAGTTTTACTCAGTTCTTATTTGTTGCCACATGTTATGCTAATTGTTCTCTTATCTGTGTATTTGAGATTTTAAGATGTTTTTGCTTTCCAGGATGGCACCAGAGGTACTGCAACCAGGAAGTGGATACAATTCCAAGTGAGTTTATATTTCATATGGGAACTAAAACAAGTTCTAAAAAATGAATTTCACCTTTGGGTGTGATTATAGGCTTGTAGGTTACTAACCTATACTCCTACTGTATATAAATCAATGCTTCATAGTTTTATTTGCAAGCATTCACCGTCTCTTTTTGATAATCCATCTTCGTTACCATGTGGAGCAAGATTGATTTTTATTTGGTTTGATTGATAAATAAGCAGAAGTCCTATGCTTAGTTTTTTTTCTTTTGGTACAGGGCCGACATTTGGTCATTTGGTATAACAGCATTGGAGTTGGCACATGGTCATGCACCATTTTCAAAATTTCCTCCCATGAAGGTACTTCATTGTTCCTGATGTAGCTCTACATTGAAAATCTTGGCATGCCTAACTCTTTGTTGTCTTAGGTTCTCCTCATGACTATACAGAATGCCCCTCCTGGACTTGATTATGATCGTGATAAAAAGTTCTCCAAGGTATTGTTATTCTTTCTAGACAGAGAGTCACATTGATAGATGTGTTTAAAGTAGGAAAAACATATAGCAGTTGATTGTGTATTGGTATGCACTGGTCGTTGCTGCCTTGTGTTATATTTCTCTTCCTGAATAATATTCTAATTGGAGGATTTCCAGTTGTGCTCAGTCTTTTAAAGAAATGGTTGCAATGTGCCTCGTAAAAGATCAAACAAAGAGGCCAACAGCAGAAAAATTGTTGAAACATTCCTTTTTCAAGACTGCAAAACCTCCAGAGCTTTCTCTTAAGAAATTGTTTACAGACCTGCCACCACTTTGGAATCGTGTAAAAGCCCTCCAGGTTAGCTGTCATACTATTTCTATATGTTTTCTTTGCTTTCATATGTGGTGATTGACTTATTTTATAAATTTCTAAAACATTGCAATCTTGCAGCTGAAAGATGCAGCACAATTGGCTTTGAAGAAAATGCCCTCAGCAGAGCAAGAGGCAATGTCACAGGTCTGAGCCTCCTTTTATGAACTTGATAGAGAATTTGTGTTTTAATTTCTTCTTAATTTGTGGTATTCATCTCGTTTTTCATTAATCAGAGTGAGTACCAGCGAGGCGTTAGCGCTTGGAACTTTGACGTTGAGGATTTAAAAGCTCAAGCTTCCATGGTATGCTACATTTGTTATATAGGAAAAACTAGAGTGGTTCTGTAAATATAGTTTATCTTATTGTGGTAATCCTTCTTTTGTTGTACGTACGAATGAGTGAAGCTGAGCTTACATCTTTCCCTTTGTTGCTAGGTGCAAGATGACGATGATGATGATTTTACAGAGATGATTGATGACGAAGAAAATTCAAAGGCCTTTAGTTATAAGGTTACCATTTTGTTTTAATCATGATACATTTGGGGTGCTATTTAAAGCACAGATCAAGTATATTAGTTTCTGTTTCATGTTGGCTTTTTCTCCTTTTGTAATTACATTCTTAGGCAGAAAATTTATTTCGTGTGTGTTTCTAACAGGTTGCAAATGATTGGAAATCCAGTCTGGGGAAGTTGAATGAAAAGAATGAACGACCTTTGACGGATTGCAAAAGTGAAGTAATTGGTGATGACTCACAACAGGTTGAATGTGTGAACAGAAGGGGCAAGCTTCTTGAATATGATGTACTGAAATCTGGCGGTCAACAAGAGACAGACGGGAAGAAAAATGGATCAAGCTCTGATGCAATAGCGTCTACATCAGAAACAGACATGGGACAGGCCAAGCCTAGAATTGTAGCTGTGAAAAGTCATCAATCGCGGAGTGGCCCACTCACTCATGGTGGTGTGCTTAATCATTCTTTATCGGAGGCGGGACGTAATTTCGAAAGGTTTTTCATCTCTCTTATATGTATATGTCATATATTAATTATATATATATATGCTTCCACTAAGGGATCCCTTTTTTGACATATATGAGGGATTGATTACACTAACTTTTTGATCATATATTAACATCTCCACCTTTCAATATTTAGATGCATATATGTAGATCATCTCTGCAAAATTTCATCTAATTTGGTGATCGTTAATGCTTCTAACTAACTGAAATCAATTGACGAATCAAATCTGCCAAACCTGAACCGTTTATGCTTTAACTTTTAATTCACAGTTTTGAGCACCTTAACGATTACCAATTTGGATGAAATTTGCAGAAGTGATCTACTCATATAGAACTGCATATTAAATGGTGGAGATGTGATTTTGTGATCAAAAAGTTGGTGTAAATCTCGATCCCTCATATATGTCAAAAAAGGGATCCTTCATTGGAAGGGGACTATATATCTATATACATATTGGGCTTCTTGGCTACAAACGTCCTCACAAATGGTTTTGGTACGGATTTTCATTTTTGCACCATTTTGAGATCGAATTTCTTCATATCCACCGTATAGTATCTAAATAAAATTGTGTAGATCATCTTTGCAAAATTTCAGCAAATTTGGTAATCGTTAAGACCCTCAAAATTGTGTTTTTCTGCTATAAACATGAACGGTTCATGTTTGACAGAATTCAGTCCGTCCATTTGTTTTTCGAGTTTGAGGGTCTTAACGATTACCAAATTGGCTGAAATTTACAGAGATGATAATATTATCTAGATACTAGACGGTGGAGATGGGGAAATTTGATTGAAAAGTGGTGCAAAAATGAAAATCCGCACCAAAACCATTAGTGAGGACGTTTGTAGCCAAGATATATATATATATATATATATATATATATATTGTGCCTGATTGGTAGCTGATATTATGTCTTTTATTAGGAATGATGCTGAAAATCAATCTGCTCTCGAGAAAGCTAAATGTGAAGTAAGACGAACACCAAGCTTCAGTGGTCCTCTGATGCTTCCAAACCGAGCTTCAGCAAATAGTTTGTCAGCTCCTATAAAATCTTCAGGAGGTAATGAGGATGTTCATTATTCATAAAAGATCATCGAGATTGGTACAATATGTACTTCGATGAGTACAATCCGCTTGGGATTCTTTGGGCACTAAATGGTTTATCTATTATAGGGTATAGAGATTCTTTGGATGACAAGTCAAAGGCTAATCTGGTGCAAATAAAAGGGCGATTCTCAGTGACATCAGAAAATTTAGATCTTGTAAAGGTGAGGCTTTCTTCTTATTGTATGTTCTATTATTCATAATCGCTAACTTACAAAAAAAAATTCCCGTAGGATATTCCATCAAGTACAGTACTACGTCGACCTTCACAGGTGGGTGGCCAGCATGTGCTAAACTCTTTAAAATATTTCTTTTTAGTTTGATTTATGTTGTCTTTTGTTATTTTAGGGATCACCTCTAAGAAAGTCTGCCAGCCTTGGTGATTGGGCATTTGATTCTAGGCAAATGGTTGGTTTTTAATCTCTCTCTCTCTCTCTCTCTCAAATTCTTGCAAAAGAGAGTTGCATACAAGTTTTTGAATTGATCGATCTGCCATTGACTCTTTGGCGAACATGAAATTGTGTCATGAAGCACTAGGAAATCAAATTGCGTGTTTCTGTTAATGGATGTCTATTGCCAAAAGATTTTTCCCTCTGTTTCACTTTTGTCGTATATGATGTTACTTTCTACTATAATAACATAAACACTAGTCTGTCACAAATTGTTACTATGTTAGTCTCAAATATGAGCTGTCCGTCCATTCATGTTATTTTGTATTTTTCAGCCTGTTAGTTCTTCCAAAGAGTTGAACAACAGCAGCAATGTTCCTGCATCGCTTCTACCTCACCTTCAGAACCTTTCTCAGCAGTTGTCAGTTCAACAGGTCGATTTGGAAAGTTGTTCCTACATAGATCATATGTATTTGGCTTGAAGAGTTGATTTTAAAGCTAAAAGTTATTTTTGACTTATAATTTTCTATTAATTACAGGACATTATTGTGAATTTGCTGAGTATCTTGCAACCAGCAGAGGCAGTAGAAGGTGAGTGGAATGTATATTTGAGCGCGCGCGCACACACACATATTCTTATATGATGCTTGACAATAGTTTTACACTTTTACTAGTAAATTCACAGTACTGAGTATTAAGGTAATCAATTTTGTTTCAGCTACCCAAAATGGAAAGTTTCCTCCACTGTCCCCCAATTCCGAGAACAATGGGAATGTAAGCTTTTTTTATTTTGTCATAGTTCTTTGACAAAAGATGATTATGATCGTCAGAAGGGTATAAATTGATTTGGAATTAGCTTCCATTGTGTTTTCCAAGTAATAGTTACTGGTCCGGTCATTTCTAAGATTTCAGGCTTCTATGATTGATTGATTAAAAATGAATGAAAACAAGAAGTATTCTCAGCTTTGAAAAAACCGATTTTCTCTAATATTCCATTTGTCCACTGGATTCATAGGTAATGATTGAACATTACCTTAGCGGACTTTGTTGGTTCTCTAATTTGTTCTATCAACAGGTAGAACCAGCGGCGTCTGAGAGGGAGCGGTTACTGCTCCTCAAGATCTCGGAGCTTCAATTACGGTTAGTTATCTTAAATCCAAACTGAATACTTGTGAATCCTTTTCCACTTTTTTCTTGTGTATGTTTACTGAATTATTTCTGTCCCTACAGGATGAACAACTCAAACGATGAACTGGCTGCTGAACAAATGAGAGAGACTCAAGTGAGTTGCTGAACTATGTAGTCTATATTATTCTTGCCGAATCTTTTGCTTGACAACTATGAAACTCTCTCCATATTATGTTGTGGTTGAGTCTGAGAGTCTAGGACAAATATTCAAGAATATTAACCAATTACAGTTGGCATGACGTCGATGCTTATCTGATTTCTATTTATGTTAAATTACTGATTGATTTATCTGTTGATAGTTGAGACAACAGCTAAATGCTGTATCTGAGCAAGAAGAAAATGGGGGCGAAAGATAACATGTGCAGGGTGCCTGAAAACCCAAACTTGTGATTAGTGTAAAGTGGATCCACCATGTACATCCGAGCAAGAACTGTAAATCGCACAGAATCCGTTCTCCACCATTTTTTTCATCCATGGCGAATGGGAACTGTGCATGTTGATAAAAGTAGGTGCATGTGGATTGCTTAGGAGTGGCATGGACGTACCTGGATCTCTTCTCTTCTGCCACTGTATCTAATAAGTTAAGTTCCTAAGGATTTCAGCCACTCAAGATGATGACGAATAAGCGAGTCTCTGGATTCACAAGGATCATGAATAGGTCCTTCCCTGCGGTGATGCAACTCCCATGCTGTCGGGCAAATTTGTTTTCATAGACATAAGCCGGACTCAAATTTGTTTTATATAACATTATTACTTTGAAACCTGTATTGTGTCATTATTTTTTCCCAAACAGAATCAGTGTTGTATATGATGGCAGTAGAACAGAATGGGTATATGACTGTTATTTTGAAACTTGCTAATTGTGCTACGGCTGTTCCTATATAAACACCTCGAAAATTGTGAAGCAATTCAGTTGCTCAAGCAATCACCTGTTCACCACTACAGTTGGGTATCGGGAGACACCGAGGATCTTCCAAATCAAAACATCTCAACTGAACAATTTAGAAAATTGGAGCACTAATAATAAGGAACTAAATGGGAATATTGAGTATTCAGTAGAGTACACGGAGGTATTCACACATGTTACGTAGACGGTTAAGATCTTTTGTGGTTGCGAGGGATGGTGAGGACTAGATATCACCAATGCGGAATGTGTGCAAAAGAGAATTAAGACCTCAACATTTGTTAAAACCATCTCATGTGGTAGAGTTGATCGTATTACTTGGTATGAAACTCTTAGGGATGGAGATAACACTAACGCAGAATGTACGGAAAAGAGATTTACGGCCTCAAGATTAGATAAAATCATCTAAAGTTGGTTGAGTTATTTAGTACGATACTCTTAGTTAAGAGTTCGAGTCTTAGCTCTAAATGGTTATGTTCTTTAAAATTTAAAGAGTTTGTATCGTTAAAAGATTAGTCTTGATCGGGGTGGAAATGACTTTTCTCGAACAACCAGGCTTGAGGCGTGTCAGTACCTATAGGTCAAGTACAACCTTGATCTTGATGCTTGTTCGTCTTCTGACTTCTCCTCAAACGATTGTCATATTTACGCTGGTCGGGCCAACACTTAGATTCTTCACATACCTAGCTGAGGAGCAACTAGGATTTTTTCTCCTCTTCTCGCGAAGCGGACATTTCTTACTCTAGCCGGTGTGGTTGAGCACAGCTATAAATCAAGATTGTTGGCGCGTTCGCCAAAGAATTCCTTGACAAACCGGGGATATTTGCTAGAGTTCTCACTCCAACAATAGTTTTGCGGGTATTCGCCTAGGGATAGGGCTTTATGAAGCGGGGGTGGACTGTTCAATCACGAATGAGGCTTGATGAGATAAATGTGGGAACTGCCGACGGATCGAGCTTTGGTGAGTAGCAACGGATAATGCCTACGGGTAGGGCTTTGGTGAAGAAAAAAACCCGAGGAATCTTTTTGATAGAGGTGTTCCGAGAGAGGCTTGTTTTGCAATGTGCAAAATTTGTTTGTTGATTGATTGGAGATTGATTCATTGATTCATCGATTCATCGATTCATCATACACCTTGACCCCTTTATATAGTGAACACTAGAATTTGTTTTTACTTGCGGATCAAGAAATATCAAATATCTTGAAGATTAGATCCTTAAATAACTGTAAATCTTCGTCAAGCATGACCTTAAATGGAAAGAAAATATTTACAATTACTTAGACGGTAAAAATCGGTCTAATAGGCTTAAGGAGTCAGCATTCGTCAAAAAATATTATTTTGGTCCAAACAAGTCTAACTTTAACCACATAAGATGATCGGGTTGGCAAACTCTGCTCTCTAAGTTAGAGTGAATAACAGGTTGGAACCCCACTTGGTAAAATTTTATGTAACCAGGAACAACCAATCGTGCGGACGTAGTAGTGTCCTTGGTTCCGATAATACCCTAAAAAGATTAGTCTGACTACATGACAGTGAAGTGTTCCCAAAACGCGCGAGAATCGAGGAGGGTGGGAGCTTAAGATTGGGAGTAGATTCGGTAGACGAAGTAAAGCCATGGTGTCAATACACTTCTCAAACGCTCTTAAACCTCATCATCTTCATCTTCCTTACCTCTCCGCCCTTAAACCCTCTTCTTTTCTCCGCAACCCAACTAAGACCACCAAATACACAACCTGTCGAGCCGAGTTATCTCACGACGCGCCCTTCGCCGCCGCCATCAGCGCGTGCATGCTCTCGTCGCTGGTGCTTCCCCCTGTTTCTTCTCCATCCGATGATCCTGATGCTGGCTCCGGTATCGATTCCACAGATGCTAGGTTTGCGGTCATGGGGGTTGTTAGCTTCATTCCCTACTTCAATTGGCTGGTATGAAGAACATAAGAACACAACAACTTGTGCTTTCTAGTTTGGTTGGGAAATTGTTGTGTTTTACTTAATTGTGTGATTTGTGTTTGGTTGAAATTTGGTAGAGTTGGGTTTTTGCTTGGTTGGATACTGGGAAAAGGCGTTATGCAGTTTATGCACTTGTGTATTTGATCCCCTACATCAGGTTTTTCCATTCTCAAGTCTCTAATTTGAATGCTCTTGAATGCTAGTTTGCACTTGCTGAATAGTTGATGATCATGAGGGGTAATGCTCTTTAGAACACTTTTTATTGGTTCAAGTATCTAGCCACTAATGCTGTTGTTCAACTTTCGCCATGATTTATTAGATCGAATTTGAGTTTGTCTCCTGAGGAGAGCTGGCTGCCCATTGCTAGCATCATATTCTGCATTATTCATATCCAGGTAGAATTAATTTTCTCTAAATTATACTTGTTACCCAGTTGGATCTGCGTACTTAGTTGTTGTGCAGTAGAGTGTATATCCTAGTATCTTACAAGATATATGGTGCAGATATACCTTAGTATGGCAGAAACTACCTTCAAATGGGTTAGGGAAATTGTAGACTAATGAGCCATTTTGATTGTGTCATTTCGTTTTAAGCCATTTTTCCTAACTATTTATTGAGATTCCATATCTTTCCCCTTGTAGCTAGAAGCAAGTATTAAAAATGGAGATTTTCAAGGATTTCATTTCTTTAATGAAGCTGCAAAGCATATTTCCTCAATGACTAAAAAACGAGATTATCTAGATGGGCATCTAGGAGCCTCGAAGAAGGTAACTACTTTGTCTGCCCAGAAGTTTCAATATATGCTAGATAGAAATATGTCCTTGTCTGAGAAAGGTTTTCCGTAGGGGAGGGAAAGAGAGAATAAGAACCTGCCATTCGGCCAAGAGCAGTCAAGAAACGAGATTGATGGCTGGGGAGCTCCCAAAAAGCCTATACAAGACAGCGACTTAAAGGAAGATAGGGATGACAATGAAAGAAGGAAACAGTAGCATGCCAGCAATTCAAATAGCAGGAGGGAATGAGGATATCCCACATAGCAAATGCAGTCTGATATGTTTGTTTTTTTGGCAAAGCAGTCTGATATGTTTAGGTGCACTGTTTTGAATTTAGCACAGTATGGTGATTCATTTACATTTAGAGTGTATATTCTGGATGCACTCCATTGAAATGAAGTCCAATTTCTAAAGTTCCTTTTACCATGACTAACATTGTGAATTGCTAATTTTTGGGTAACAAAGTAATGTGACCAAATGAAGGTAAACTGATTGGTCCATGGCAATAGAATAAAGATGTATGCGGAGTCTTACACCTCTTCACTGTATTTTAGCATACATATTGCAACTGTATATACAAAGTAATTATATTCCTCTGAAGTTAAAAAACCTTAGCTTAATAGGTGAACATGACCTAGAGTTGGCTCTTGAAACAGATGTCTTAGCAATAGCAGGATTAGCAGCAGAAAGAAAAACAAAAAGATTTTCAGATACATACTCCAGCATCAAAAGCATGTGATATTAAGCTATGAGTGTTTAATTCCAGAGGTTTCCCAGCTTCCAGCATAGCAAGACCTGCAAACCAAATACAACTCGACTTCAATCCTAAAACATAAAATGCAAGACAGTCGGTAAATTTTGATAAGCTTCAAAGGCTGCTATTAGTACCTTTGACAACCCCAAAAGCTGCAGGTGCTCCAGTCTTCAGGTGACCATTATCCAAGTCTCTTATCGCATATCGGAATGTAACTCCGAATAATGCACAGCTTATAAAGGTGATTGCCAGAGGGAGTATCAGTTCAGAACTGTTGCTCACTTGAGTGAAGGAGAGAAGGGCAATCCAGCAACTGTGCCAACAAGGGCAGCAACTGAAGCTGCTTTTATAGCGTTCTCTTGATCCTTGTCGATTTCCCCATTCTCGGACACTACAGAAGCATATCCATTTCCGAATTCATCCCCAGTTTGTGTGAGGGCACGTTCTGCTTCTTCCACATGGCTTTTGCCACTAGTGAAGTTATAGAGAAAATCGAAGTCTACAGCTTTATCACTTCAATTAATTGGAAATGGTAAGAAAACCAAAACCCAATTCAGAATTTCAGATACAAACCAGAAAAGGCTGGAAAAACAAACCAAAATTAGCATTTGAAAAGAGTGTTAACCTCAGAAGCTCTCGTTTCAAATTCTTTTATATACTCCCTCGCAAGCTTGGCCTCAAGTTCTTGTCATTCAATCTCAGCAAGCTCTCTTTTGGTATCCTCGACCCTCTCGGAAGCTTTGACCAACCCATCAAGCAGACCCCTGTTCTCTTCTTTGTTGAGTAGCTCCTCCACTTGCTCGCCCACAATGCCACCCAGCGAGTCCTTGAAGCTACCGCTGTTCTCAGAGGAGGTGGCTCTGCATTTCACGAGAAGGGGACGAAGGGTTGAGGAGGGATGCGGAAGATTCTGGAGGTGTTGAGGAGGGTTCGTGGGGAGAGAGATATGGGGTTTGTGGAGGGAACAAGATTGATGGTTAAATCTTGTGATAGCAAGTATTACATTGTAAATACAGTCCATTTGTATGACAAACAATAGGACCTGCAATCTCCTAGAGGAGTCTTCTACACCATTCACATTTTAATATTTGATCCTCTAATTATTCTGCAAACTTAACACATAATATCTATCTATATTAATAAAGTCAGAATAAATTTGAAAAACATCAAAAATGATTAAATGGTTGAACTTCTAATTATGCTCTTGATTTATTAAAGTTTAAATCTAATAATTTAAAAAAAATATGGATAAAATAGACAATTCATATTCTTGGTAATGAGATTTTCTTTTCTATAAAAAAAAGTGGAGATGAAATATGAATAAGTAAATTCACAAAAAAAACAAGTTAACACACATAATACGGGTCAAAATACAAGAAGAGGTCTTGTGATATTTATTGACTGCTAAGTAATATGATACTGATTTCACGCTCGAATCTTATTCATATGAGTTATTTTGTTGAACGCATGTGTCAAGAGCGACAGTATATATCTTGATTGGTTAAACGTGTCATGGATGGTGTTTCCTAGCTTTCCGGCGATTCAAACCATACTTGATGCCAAACATCATATTTAAACACATATTATAAATTAAGATGTAGTCTTTTTACCAGTGCTAAATATTTTTACTTCTACTCTCCTGTGTTAGTTTTTCTCCATTATCCCAAAGTTTTTCTTCATTATCTCAAAATGTGCAAAAGAAGGTGGACCTTTGTTAGCACTACACAGATGGTTTTGCTTAAATATATAGATTATGGTCATGAACTCATGACAAACATATGAGTGCAAAACCTAAGTCAATGTACATGATAATCTCACAGATACACATTTGGTATGCTAAGGTTCATTTTCTATTTACAATTAACATGTTTTGCTATCTTTTTTGAAAATTTAATTTAGGTATTAAAACAACTATTATTGTTAGAATCAAACTCTTGAAATGAATAATTTTACTGCAATCAAGACAATTAGCTTTCTCTCTCATCACAATCCTCACATTTTGAAGAAAGTTTTTAGAGAATCTATTTGAGCAACACAACCAAAACTTTCCTCAAGACTGAAACAATCAAAACTAAGGTAAATCTGTTAGAGTTAATCTCGCACATCAAAAGACAGCCTTCACTATCTAATAAATCTTTGTATTCATACTCTCCCATGTTAGTTTTCTCCATTATCTCAAACATGTAAAAGATGTGGACATTTGTCGAAAATTTTTGTATGCACCAAACAAGTGAATCAAACATTTATTAAAAAATTTTAACCGTTGATAATTACACTTAATTTTTATTTAAAAATAATAATGTCATAAATGCAATCTAACCGTTCATTTAAGCTAGTTTAAGTACACAATTATGCACCCAAAACGCTCTGGACATTTGTTGGAATTAAACAAATATTTTTGCTCAAATATAGGCCATGGTCATGAAAAACATGAGTGCAAAAATTAACGCCAATGTCAAAACGTGGGTGTATCTATACTATATTAAAACGTCAGCCTCTTGTCATTAAATTCATCAATTTTTGTACTTTTAAAAATGTCCTTCTCAGATATAAAAACTATCAAAATATAGGAAGAAATAATAATGTAATATATACCAGTGTTAATAAGATAAATAACTAAAAAATAGCAAAACAAAATAAAATAAAATAAAATAAAATAAAATAAAGAGAAAATTTAGAAGAGAAAAACGTGGATAATTTAAGAGTCAAATTAAAAACAGAATTTGTTACTGTATATATTTACACGGGTAAAAGTTGTAATAATAAAGATGGAGGGTTTAATATCAGATAAAACCTCTGGACTTCTAAACCCTTTCGAGGAATGCTTCCTCTAGTTTGCCGAAGGTTTAAGCTATCGACTACTACTCTACCCTCAGTCCTCTTCCACACCCACAACCACCGCCGACGCTTCATGGCCTCCGTAGCTCCGCCGCCCAAGCGCGTTGGCACTCACAATGGAAGCTTCCACTGCGACGAAGCCCTCGGCTGCTTCATGATTCGCCTCACCTCTAAGTTCTCCGACGCCGAAATCGTCCGCACTCGTGACCCCAAGGTTCGTTCGTCACGCCCGTCTCATTTACCGTTCTAACTCACTTTGAAATTGACCTAATTTGATTGATTATGAAATGGATCTAATTCAAAATTGGAAATTTGTGTTTGGGGTTTTAGGTTTTGGAGGGTTTGGATGCTGTGCTTGATGTTGGGGGTGAGTATGACCCGAGTATGGATCGGTATGATCATCACCAGAAGGGTTTTGAGGAGGTTTTTGGACATGGGTTTAAGACCAAGCTGAGTAGTGCTGGATTGGTTTACAAGGTAAGTTTCAAGGATGCTATCTTTTTGGGGGTTTATGTATATGGGAGAGTCTGAGGTTGTTTTTTGTTGTATTTGATTGCAGCATTTTGGGAAGGAGATAATAGCCAAGGAGCTTCAGGTTGATGAAGGACATATTGATGTGCAGAGGCTGTTCTTGGCTGTCTACAAAAGCTTTATGGAGGTACAACATAGTTGAGAAGATTCATTTTGACATTTAGTTTGGTTATTGCGATGGGGTTTTTAACATTGTTGATTGTTTGTGCTTGTGACAGGCGATTGATGCAGTTGACAATGGGATTAATCGGTATGATACAGACCAGCCTCCAAGATATGTGAATAATACACACTTGTCTTCGAGGGTGGGGAGGTTGAATTTGGACTGGATAGATCCTGATCAGTCATCTGAGAAGGAGAATGAAGCCTTTCAACAAGCAATGGCTCTAGCTGGCAGTGAATTTTTAAATGTGCAACTCTCTTTGATTAGGACGTAATATGAAATAGTGTTTCTTTGATTAACATACAAATATGAGCACGTATCCCTAATAGAACGGGTTAATGCTTCAATGAGACTGTTTTATTTCAGACCCTTGTTTCTATCCTCTCTTTGTTGATGTCTGCCCAAATTTCAGAGTCTGCGGTTTCATGCCAAATCATGGTTACCAGCACGGTCTATTGTGATGGAGTGTCTCTTAGCAAGATGGAGTATCGATCCTAGTGGAGAAATTATGGTTTTGAATCGGTTTTGTCCTGTAAGTGTCATTGCTGTAGTCCCTTTGCTCATTTGATGTGTTGTTAGTCTGAAACAGATTACATTAGAGTTTATTTTTAAATTGATTTGTTTCTAACCCTCACTGGGCTTAATTGAGACATCTATATGTTTCTGTTCCCTACAGTGGAAGCTTCATTTATTTGAACTTGAAGAGGAGATGAAGATTGAGCCTCCCATCAAATATGTTCTCTATCAGGTACTTGAATCTTTGCTTCTTTTTAGTTTTTCATTTCTCACTTTGGTTATCCATACAAAATGTTTTAGTATGTATACCTTTAGTTTCTGGAGAAATCAGTTTTGGCTCGTGATTGTTCCAAGAATTTTTCAAGAAACAAACTCACAATCATGAATACGATACATATTAAGGGAGTACACGGGGATTACAGAACTTGTATGCTATTGAATACAGCGCTGTTTTTCGTGCATTTGGAATTATCGGTAGCTTCTTTTTCGCATTAGTTTAGTCTTTAAGAATCTCAAGTAGCTTTAGAGGACTTCTGAGGATTCTCTGGAATTGGAATTTTGGTTACCAATGATTTTCTTTCTTTTTATTTTTTGGTTGGTGAGATTGTGAGTATCTCTCATGACATTCAGTTAGACTGTGATGTCGGCTCTGTTCTTGGTCTTTAATTAGTTCCCCTTCTCTTTCTTTATCAATGTCCCTTTCACTGTTTGTATACTGTCAACTCTGGCCTTATCCCTCTCTATGAAATATTTAACATCCTCCTTAATATGCTGTCAATATGTCGGCATAATTCATTTAAGAGTTGCTGATATTATTCATCACAATAAATTGCAGGATGACAGGAGTAAAAGCTGGCGAGTTCAAGCTGTGGCAGTAGCTCCTGATAGATTCGAGAGCCGAAAGCCTCTTGCATCTCAATGGCGAGGGCTTAGGGACGATGAGCTTTCGACAGCTACTGGGATTCCCGGATGTGTCTTTGTCCACATGAGCGGGTTCATTGGCGGAAATCAAACATACGATGGTGCTCTGGCCATGGCGAAGGCTAGTCTGAAACTTTCATAAACAGATTTTGACCTCCATTGTTATTTACTAATTCAGATGGATTACTACACTCCGAGCTGCACATTAGTCTATTCTGATTTATCTCATCTCGAAACAATTTTCCGCTTGAGTTTGTATTGTAATTCCTATTACTGTCAATGAATTGGAATATGCAAATCTTTTTAGCTATGTATCTGGTTGTTGATTTAGCACTGGTTGATTTAGCACATTCTGAAACTCAATTTAGGTAAAAATAGAAAAGTGAAAGTCTCAGAGTCCAGTTAGGTCAATACTTTAGAGTAAATAGTAAAAATGGAGAATTTACTGTGTTTCAGTCTCACTATGACACTGTCACTACTCAGTGAAGCCTGCACTGTTCTACATTCTTCTTCGATAATCCCAAAGACCAAAACCAGCCATGGCCACACTGACTCACACCGCCGCCTCAGCTCTCGGATTAAACGATGGTGATGTCTTACCAAAATATTTCTATTTTGTATTCATGATTAAGATTTGATAAGGAGTTTGGGTTAGTGATGGTTATTCTGTTTCTTAAAATTGTAGATCAAATGTGCAAATGTTTACTTTAAAGCAATGTTGTAACGGAAATGAATAAATTCCAATATAAGTTACACATTTAAAAAGGAAAAAGAAATTAAAACTCAAACCAGAAGAACAAGTAATTCTGGATGGAGTTGTTCTACTTTCTTCTGTTCGGGGCTCTCTTGGCGGTGACGGCAGCTCCTCTACTTTGACAATCTTCAGCAACAATTATCTCCTCGTTTATTCTCTCATGATGGGTACGCACATCTAATTGTTTGTTATCTTCATGTACATTGTTTTGTTTCCTTAAGCTGATCTATCTACTTTAATATACCATGCCTTGTAGTTGTATAATCTTTTTTGTTTTGAATCATTTCATGGATCTGATCAAGTTGGTTGTGGCTCCAGCCGGGGATTGGTTGCAGGGTCCATATGTTTACTACCTCTACAGCACTTATGGACTTACAAAGGGGGATATTGGACAACTCTTTATTGTTGTTCGGCACAGTTGAAGGGTCTCTAGCTGACAAACAGTAAGTTTCATGTTCAACTTATACTTCTCAACAGTTGATGTCTCCAATTCAAGGGTCAGAAGAGGGCATGTATTACGTACTGCGTAACTTACATCCTTGTTGTTTCACCAAGCATTTTCCTGACTACAAAGTTTTAATGTTGGGACGAGTACTGGGAGGCATTGTAACTTCTCTACTTTTTTCAGCTTTCGAGTCTTGGCTTGTTGCACAACACAATAAGGTGAATTTTTGCTCTGATTATCAAGTGTAATTTTGGAAGTCCTATTTGTGTTAGCTTTTACTTTGTCGTTAAAATTGTGCCCCAATAACTCCTATGAATTTAAGGATCCTGATATTTTTTTGTTATATTCTGCATCTACTAGGAATGGAAACCAGCCATTTACTGGTTCCAGGGGCTGGAGTTTTTTCTTTCCCCTTAGTATTCCCTCTAGAATTTTAGATTTCAATGATACTTCACAGTTCAGTTGTTTGTAACTTTTTGTGTTCCTGAATATCTGCAGAGGGGCTTTGAACAACAATGGCTTTCACTCATTCTCCAAGGCCATTTTTCTTGGTAACGGTCTGATTGCTATTGTATCTGGCTTATTGGGGAATCTTCTGGTAGATACTCTGGCATTCGGTCCAGTCGCTCCGTTTGATGCTGCTGCCTGCATTTTGGCAATTGGCATGGCAATCATATTGGCAACATGGGGTGAAAACTATGGAGACTCATCAGATAACAAGAACTTGCTGACCCAGTTCAGGGGTGCTGCTATAGCCATTGCTTGTGGTAGGCATCTAACCTTACTACTGATGGTTTCTCATTTTTCTTAACGGATAAAGTCAGTATGAAACTACATTTTTTCTTTCTTTTTGGTTCAAATAGATAACAGAAGAAGTTTCATATAAGGTCTTATTTGAGATTGATATAGATGCAAACCTGTTACCCCCCACCCTCTATCTCGATCGTTGCATTCTTCAGAATCTTATTGTGCTACCGTATTCCATTTGGAACAGATGAGACAATTGCTTTGCTGATATATTCAAAAGAGTAACTTATGCTTAATTTCATCATTAAGAAGCCTATTTGAATACCAATTTCCAATATTTAAATCATTCTTCTTAATGTGACGTCGTTTCTTTATTTTCGAGATTCTTTGTTGATTTCGGCTAGAATCCCGTCCTACATCACCTGCCGTGCCCCATTGTGACAAGCATGTCAAGGAATTTTACCTTACTCATCTATCTTCTTAAATATATAATTCTGGGTCTCTTTTTCACTCATGATTACATTGGAAATATTGCTCAATAATAATTTGTCTATGTCTGACAGTTCTTGATTGCACCTTCCGATGTGAGAGGTGGGGGGATCTCGTTCTCAGCGTATTTTCAGATTTTTGGATTCTGCACATTTGAGGCCTGTGTGAGGATATTCTGGCCATCTATCATGAAAATGAGATCACAATACATCCCAGAGGAGGCATGAAGCACCATCATGAACTTCTTTCGCATTCCTCTCAACACTTTTGTGTGTGTAGTGCTGTACAATGTGAGTGATTTTGAATACATTTCTCATAAATCTTTGGGGTCTGGCGTACTTACCTTTCTACTAAATCAAAAAAATGTGAATGGTCTCTTCTTATGGAATCACAAATGTTTGCTCTTGTCCTGTATGACATGTGACCTGTGCCGTTTCCATTCCAGGTCAATGCATTTCCCATCACCATCATGTTCGGTATGTGCTCGATATTCCTCAGTACGGCTGCTGTATTGCAAAGGCGGCTCTTTGTAATAACTGAGGGTGGCGGCCTTAAGTCAAGTAAGTTCTGCAATTTCAATTAGTTCTTGCTGTGTAATTGATATATTCCAACTTTCAGACTATAGTACACAGTTGCATCCCCCCTTATCACAGTTGCATTCACCATTTTCATGTGCTGATAGTTAATAAAACGTACTTTGATTTTATGCAGAATCATCCCTAGAATGGATGCCGATGCAGATGGCCATGGAAGCAGAGCCACTAAATGACTAATTGATGATAGAGGTAAAATCAGAAACAATAATACTTTTGGTATTTTTGATGCTTGAAACAAGCCAACTATTCCAAGTTGAATTTACGAGCTGCTTCTTGGTTTTCTCCTTGCCGTTAGATTGATGAGGAAAGTACAGTTCGATGCCGCGACTTCAAAACAGGGTAGAGGATATTCAAGGGGCAATCAGCTGGTTGCTATAACACAAAGAAATGATTAACTAAACAGAATAGTAACCTATAGTTTATGTACTTCTCCAATCACTTTAGGCTGAACTTTGGCATCAGCTATATTTTAGTGTGACGAGTTTATGTCACAAGACATTTAAGGATTCTTCAGGGATTAAAGGGGTCCTCAGCATCAAATGAACGTTGTTCTGCCCGTAGAAATATATAGCTTTCAAGAAATCTTTCACTGATTGTAATTCGTTAATTTAAACTGAAACTTGATCCCTTCTACTTTGTTGTGCCAAATGCTGCAATGTTCTAGCACGTTTCGTTTTTTTTTTCTGAGCCATCAGTCAATGGAAAATAGAAAGAAGCATTCACTAGAGCAAGTGACAGCATGAAATCTACTTTGCAGAACCCATCTAATGTTACAACTTCAAAGGTAGACGATGAGAAGCTTTAAAATGATCCTTCACCGATTAAACTGACCATGTGTGACAGCCTTTCATGTTCTTTCATGTCTTTTCCACATGACATGATGCAAAAACACACAGAATCCATCATCTTCTGCATAATCAGTAATCATATCTTACATGGAAACAAACCCATGTGGGCCAACACCACTCTTCTACTGAGCAATCTATGCTGCTCAATCATCTCATTCAGGACCATGATCCCTCCACCTGGTCCATGTGACATTATTGGCCACATGATTTGACTTCTCCAAATCCCAATGAACCCAACAAGCAGACTCCACTCTCTAGTTAATTGTGTCTTTGTTTATGATGGTTCACCCTTTGATGATTTGAATGTCTTCTGACCTTTGTGAAAAGAACCATCACTCAAATTGAGGGGCATTGTGGTACATTCCCTATCCAGGTTGTCTGCACTGGAGCCAGTAAGTTTTGCAACTTCATTGATTGAAGAATCACTCACCTAATTTTGAGAGAGAAATTTCCAAGTGTGAGAGAGGAGTTGAGAACTCAAAATGGCTAATCTTATTCTAAGACACCAGTTCTTGTTGGCTTTGCAGTTCCTTCTGTTAGTGCAATCCAGAGTCTGGTGCTATCAATACAAAGTTGGAGATCTAGATACTTGGGGAATACCAACTTCAGCAAATCCACTAGTATACACCAAATGGTCAAAATACCATTCTTTCAAGAGTGGAGATTCTCTCTGTAAGTAACTCTCATTTTGTTTCCTCATTCCAAATCAACACCTACACAAAGTCACAAAATGCTCAAGCTTTACTATTCTTGTATCCGCAGTGTTCTTGTATCCACCAAGCCAAGACTCGGTGATTCAAATCACAGAGCAATCCTTCAAGGACTGCAACCTCAAAGATCCAATCTTGTACATGAACAATGGCAACTCTCTATTTAATTTTACAACAGGAGTGTTCTACTTCACAAGTGGAGAGCCTGGCCACTGTGAGAAGGGCCAGAAGCTCTACATTGCTACAGGGAATGGCACTGCTTACTCTCCTGCATATGGTCCAAGTTTGCCGGATTCGGCTCCATCTTACCCCACAGTTTTCGGATCAATTCCGGCACCGCCTTCTTCTTCACCGTCACAAACTCCACTTCTGATAATGTCCATTATTGGACTTGTTGTATGTGCATTACTCAGTTGCAATCTGTGAAGAGCTGAAGCATTGCTCTTGTTTTCATTGGAATACTTATTCTTTCATCACATTCATGATTTTGTAATTCTTTTTGCAATGTAATAGTATAAAATATATGATGTGAGATTTAAAGCCTTTATTTCATCTTTTTGTGTTCTTTACCTTATTGGGTAGACAAAGATCTTTGAACCATGAAGTGAAGGTTAGAAAGTTGCCTCCTTTTTTGTTACCAAGAAAAGAAACATGGTTTCCAACCTCATAGGTCCGAAAGATCACCGCCGGGAATTATGGCAGTGTCTCTACCAATGAAATGTAGCATATCATAGATTTGACTATTTGAGAGAATGGAATGGCCCAAAAGTCTACAGCAGTAGAAAACTTGGTGAACTGGGAAATTGATCTATCATTAATATGATGATTAAGATATTACAAGATGTATCATATAGAGATACACTGCCTATCAAGGCCTAAACAGAACTGAGATTCCTTACTGGGTCATTAAACTACAGTCCTAAACTAGACATGGTTGGGGGAGGTCTTCCTGTCAAAAAGGAGTAATTCGGATGGATAGTTTACTCATCCGGCCATCTCAACATCGGTGCTCTGCATTGGCTTCACCTCAGAAGCAGGCGCATCAGGCCCTGCCGGCTCTGCTTGTTGTGGAGCAGCAGCTTCTGTGGGTTTTGCTTCAGAAAAGGGACTTCTGGTTTGAGCAGCATTTGAATCAGCTTCCATGGCAGAAGCTCTGGGTGGGGAAGCTGGCTGCACCTCCACCTCTGGGTACGCAGCCTTGAACCGTGCACGCAAGCCTTCATCAACCAATCGTACACCACTCAGTTGATTACCGAGTGACATCCACCTGATACAGAATAGTTAAAAGAATAACGAGTAAACCACCAATGACCAAGATGTTTGATTGCAACTAACTAAAGAAGTAATTTGTACTACAGACTCATCCTTCAACCTATGGTGTACACAAGACCATGCTACATTAATTTTGATGCATCAATCACAACCACTGGTCAAGAAAGCATACCCTGCATGAGTGTTGTGCATACGAGCAAAGAGCTCCAGCTTCCTTGTCCTTGGACTAATCCTCTCCAGCAAAGGGTACATCTACACAAATGCATGTATATTAAATCAAATATGTACGGTAAAGAAACATATTTTGAATAGATATATAACTGACTAATTAAAAGATTCATATTCCACTAACCTCATCTGGCTTACGACTTGTCTCTCTGACCTCGGCAACAATGACATCAGTATCAATATTCCTATTCACTAATGGATCCCCTTTTATTCCAACTAGGCAATGCTCCTTGCTATGATTTAGCCAGTGACCGGTGCGCCCAGTTCTAATAATTCGTTGAAGCTGATTTGTTTTCACCCAAATCATCTCCTCAATACGCTTGTATCCCCAAAGTTCTAGACTGGTAAGACGATAACAAGATCAAAAGTAAGCCTCTTTGTTTAAACATTTATGAACCATATAGTTGATGGATGGATGAATTAAACACATACCATTCACGGCCAAGCTCCATCGCACGCCCAGTAACCCAAAGGAAAATCAGACCATCAGTCTGCAATGCAGGAACATTAAGAGTGCGCATCTCATCATCAGCCATAGTCCCATAAGGCAACTCCATATGAATGTCCCACGGTGGATCGGCCATTATGACTCCGAACTGTCCCAAAATATCCATTCTAAAATTGCGGATATCACAGTTAATCCATTGTGGTTGACCTAGTTCCACCTCAGAACAATATTCAGCACGTTGCTTCAATGGTCTAGGGGGAGCCATCATGTTTGACACATCTGGTGTTGCATCAAGCTCATAATGTACATACTTGCATGTCTAATAAATGAGAGACAGTTCATCAGATAAATTAGTCAATTAATATACAAGTAGTTTATGAATACAGTAACAAGGGCAAACTTTACCTTCATGTGGCGGCAAGTATCTAGAAAAGAACAGTCTCCTAAATTGACATCAGTATGTAGAGCAATTATGCGCCTAAAATGAACCTGAAAGGAGAGAAAATAGAATTATAGTAATAACCTTCAGGTGACGGCAAGTACGTAGAAAAGGACAGTCTCCTAAATTGACACCAGTATGTAGAGCAATTATGCGCCTAAAATGAACCTGAAAAGGAGAGAAAATAGAATTATAATAATAGTAAATGCAATTATCAAATTTAAACAGGAACAATTTCAAACTGAAACAAGAAATGCAATCACCCAAATAAAATGCAGATACACAGAAAAAGTAACATAAACAAGAACTGTAGATATGATATGATAAGAGAAGTATGCCGAATTCTGATCACCACGTATATCAGGAATTAGGAACTTATGATCATATGGGTGAACTTTCTTCATAAACACTGCTAAGAGACCATATTTCTTACTGACCTTCTCACACGAGATCAACGAATTAGACTGGCGTCGGCAGTCCTCTTTTGTTAGGGAGCTGCAGTATTCCTTCACTTGTGGACCACCTTTGGTTTTGAACTGAAACACAAAACAACAGAAAGAAAATAACTACAATATCATGTAAAGTTTAGCGTGAGAGAAAGTTGAGAGAACTACAGGGAAAAAACTGTAGGCATGAATTTAACTTCATAGATTCTTGAGGAGCCAGAAACAAAAAAAATTGAAAACGGGTATATTTGGCAGGATATCAAACAAGCTAAAGCTTAAGCACCTCCAACAAAATTGAGTCTATTTGTACCACAATTAACAAATGACACAGTTCAAGTAGATGTTTAGGCAGCAATTTTGATAGTTTAGCTAACGAGCAGAAACAGTTATCACATACAGCAGCTCTACCATTTAAGCTAGCAATGCAAATTAACACAGACACAATATCAAAAGGCCATAAAAATCGACAGACCTTGTTTGCCGTGGCAGTCTCCTTAGCAGTCGGTTTGTGAATGAGGTTCAAAAGCTCCTCCCCAGTTTTCGTCTTCTGTAACTGCTTAAAACTCTTCTTATTCAGCAATGCCTCAAGATCCTTCAACTCATCCTCCTCGCTCTTCATGTTCTGATTCGGCATCCCATTGGGACTAACCACCATTCCCCCATTCTGTCCCATATTAGGCCTCGGCATAGGAGACCCTATCATCCCTCTCGGCATTCCCATCATCCCTCTCCCTCTAGGACCAATCCCTGGAAACAACGGCGGCAACCCTCCCATGTAATGCTCTGGCGCGACCCCCCACGGCCCACCTCTCCCCCCAAACCCTCCTACATTGTTGTTACCACTCACCATCTGATTTAAATTCTCATTCACATCCAAAATCGAGTCTTGCTTGCTCTCCGGCAACTCCTTCATCAGCCTAGTCCGGTCAATATCCCTCACCGTAACCCTAGACTTCCCGTTGACCATGTACTCCTCCAGTATAACTCCCCCGTTCTCCTCCGCCATCGACCGCAGCGCCATCTCCACCGCCAGAATCCCCCCGTTCTCTCCTCCCACCTCCTTTAGAGCCGCCTTCTCCTCCGGCGAGGCCTTCGCGTCGCCCTCGAGCTGCTTCAGAAGCTCCGAAGACTCCACCAGCATGAACGGAACCCTCTCCAGAAACCGGACCGCAATCATGGCCCGGATCACCGATAGCGGGTTCGCGTCCTCGTCCATTGAGTCGGGTGTGAACTCCCGGGTCGGGTCGGGTCCGGGAGAAAGATTAGGGCTTTCGAGCTGCGGCGGAGGAGGGAGGAGGGGTGGTTGAGGAGAGGGAAGGAGGGAGGCGGGGTTTCGGGTCGGGTTGGGTTTCGGGTCGGGTAGAGGAGGGGTGGGGGTGAAGGGGCGGTGGTTGAAGGAGGAGAGGACCTTGAGGGAGAGATCGATGGTGGGGACGATGGAGGGGTCGAATTCGGATTGGAGATAAGAGAGGAGCTCGAGCTGGGTGGCGCGTTGGGTTTCGATTCGGGTTTCGAGGCCTTCGCGCATTGCTTTGACGGCGGTGTCATCTTTGCCGCCAGATTGGGTCTCCACCATTGTTGATTTGCAGGGAGAATAGAGAATCTGAACTGAGATATAAACCCTTCTTTTTTTCAAAGGTAATGTATATGAATGGCCTAGAGGTTTGTCCCACTATTTTACTTTTTACCTGAGGTTTTCACAGTAGGTCAAAACTCGAAAGTGAAAAATTTTACCACACCAAACCGAAGAAAAACTTGACGGTTTTCTTCGGTTTAGACGGTGTAATACGAGTTCATTGCATTGATATTATAGAAAATTTCATAACATTTTCTAATTCATGATATATGATCATTGTGTTAGGATCGACAAGCGGGGAAATGACACTATGAATTCTCCTCACAATAGGAGTGTTGGATACCAACATTGACACAGCACTAGGCCACATGTGTTAGCCTAATTAGAAAGTTAGCCCAGTTTGTTTAAGTCATAGTAGTCTTCTTTTGACTCTAACTATTGCCAGGTATGATCTTATCTTTTGCCATCAACCTATATATGTTGTAAGAAGTGCAGTTGCACCCATATGAAAATGAGTATTACCTAGTTTATTTTAATTTCCTTTCTTTTACATTTCGTTCCCAACATTTGGTATCCAGAGCCTGCAACGATGCGGATCCTGCTAAACACAACGTTGTCGATACCAATGTCCAGCGCGTTGGTCGACCCACCCCTCAGTTGCTCATCACAATCTGCCACCCTCCACCAACCTTCCTCCTCCCAGTCTTCACCTGAAAACCAATATCAAACCTTTAAATCTACAGTGGAGTTTTTGCAAGCCCAAAACACAAATCTACATACCTCTATTCAAAATCTCACACTGTCGGTCGCTCATGCCCAGATTGCATTTCAAAATCACATCGCAGCTCAAATGGATGATATGCAAGAAAACATGTTGAATGCGATGGATCAACGCCTTTCCCTTTTCCCAAATCCACACACTACCCTGCCTTCACTCACCTATGGCTCATTGTCTCACTCTGTAACCCCCAACTCTGGTTCCACTTGGTCTGCTATGGGTATGACCAGCTCATTTCCATCTGGCTTCATCGGCCAGTCCTCCTCTTCTGGGCACACGGCTTCGTCAACATACTCAACGGTCACTTCTGTGAACACCCCACCCCACACAGAACCACCGAATCCAAACACCCACCAAAACAGCACCAACAGATATCCCAACTACCAGACCTATACTGATTTCCATAACCCCTACACTTACAAACACCCAAGATTGACCTTCCCCGGTTCACCGGCGACGGTTGGCCATGGCTGACCGTTATATCCGCTCCTACCGCATCCCACTCCATGTGCGTGTCCAAGCTATCTCCGCCCACTTTGGCGCCGATGCTTCTGTTTGGATGAATGCCCTCGAACAACGATGACCTTACATCACTTGGGAGAGTTTTGTGGTGGCTTTTCTAGAGATTTTGGGTCAGGCAATACCTCTGATTTCAAGGCTCAGTTATCCCACTTGCAACAACAAGGCACTGTCGACGAGTTTTTCAATGAGTTCACTAAACTATCGTGTCGTGCTCCAGATTGGTCTGACGCCGATCTATGGCCTATGTTTTGCAGCGGTCTGAAGAATGAGTTGAGACATGATGTGTTGGCTATGGTTCCTCGATCTCTCTCTCACGCCCATCAGTTAGCGTGAAGTTATGAGGCGAAACTCAGGGCAGAGCGTGCTGACCGGAATGTTATTGGTCGACAGTCACGATTTTCGACATGGCAGTCATATCCACGACCAACCAGCGGTCCTCTCCTACCCCATCCACCACCCATTAACCCCACCCAATCAAATTTCAAACCAGCTATCACTGCAAGACAAAACTCATCAACCCATGTTCGTCAATGGTCCCCGGCCGAGCAAAGGGACAGAAGGGACCGGAACCTCTGCTACACATGTGAGGAACCGTACTCTAAATACCATGTTTGTAAAAAGCCATTTATGGCAATCTTAGCCCCAATGGTTGAGCAGATGGATGAGTCCTTAGAGTTTCACGATGCTAGCGCTTCCTTGGACGATCAGAACCATGAATCTGAGGAGTCCCAGCCTTTACATGCTATTACCAATCGTTTGGAGGGCACAATTGAAGGGAAACCAATTCGAGTCTTCATCAATTGAGGAGTTGGAATCCCAAGTTCAAGAGATGTTGGAAGAAGGATAATGCGTCCTAGCTCGAGCCCGTTTTCTTCTCCAGTGCTTCTTGTCAAGAAAAAAGATAAGACGTGGCGTTTTTGTGTCGACTATCGCCGCCTTAATACGGCCACCGTTAAGGATCGTTTTCCCATTCTGGTGGTAGACGAGCTCTTGGACGAGTTACATGGTGCTTGTTATTTTACTAAATTGGACTTGAGATCGGGCTATCATCAAATTTGCATGAAGGAATAGGACATTGAAAAGACGGCCTTTCGCACACATGAAGGTCTTTATGAGTTGGTGATGGCCTTCGGTTTGACAAATGCTCCGGCTACATTTCAAGCCCTCATGAATCACATCTTCAAGTAACTCTTACGTAAGTGTATTCTTGTATTCTTTGATGATATCCTAATTTTTAGTCCTGATTTACAATCTCATTTGAAACATGTTCAAGCTGTTTTTGAACTGTTACGGGCTAATCAGCTATTTGTGAAGTTATCCAAATGTTCTATTGCTCAAACTAAGGTGGAATATTTGGGTCACGTAATTACCAAGGAGGGTGTTTCTATGGATCCACAGAAAGTTCAAAGTATTGTGGATTGGCCAAAGCCCACCACCGTTAAGGGACTGCGTGGCTTCTTAGGGCTAGCTGCCGCTTTGTTCAGCATTTTGGCATCATTGCTCAACACTTGAATGATATGCTTCGCCATGACAACTTCCATTGGTCCACTGCTTCTGATGAGGCTTTCCATAAACTAAAGCAAGCCATCACTACCGCTCCAGTTTTGGCATTGCCGGATTTCTAAACCTTTTGTGATCGAAACAGATGATGGTGGTTGTGGAATTGGGGCTGTTCTACCATAGGAGAAGCATCTCGTGGCTTTCCTTAGTAAGTCTCTTTCACCTAAGCATCAAGCTCAATCTGCTTATGATAGAATGATAGAGAGATGTTTGCCATTATGTTTGTTGTAGATAAAGGGAGGCCCTATTTGTTGGGAAATGTCTTCACAATCCTAACTGATCACAAGCCATTGAAGAACATCCTGACCTAATGCATATCCACCCCCGCACAACATAAATAGGTCACCAAACTCATGGGTTACAACTACTCGATCGAGTACAAAGCTGGCAAGTCTAACACTGTTCCGGATATCTTGTCACGAAAGCCTAAGCTTATAGCGATCCAAGCTGCCTCCGCGCCACTTGTTGATGCAATTATCTAAATTGATGCAGCTTGCTCCCGTGATCCGGTGGCTCAAAGCATTATGATAGCCCTAGCTTCCAATGCAGGACCAAAGCATTTTTAGATTCGTCAAGGTCGATTGTACTATAAAGGTAAAATTTATGTGCATGAGACCTCTGATTGGTGGGCTAAAATTTTGCATGAATATCATGGCTCTTTGCAGGCTAGTCATTCTGGTTATCTTAGAACCTTGGTGCGGATCCAACGCAATTTTTCATGGCCTGGGATTCATAAGGATGTGAAACTATATGTTGCTTCTTGTGATCATTACCAAAGACAAAAGTATGAATCCATTCACCCTCCCAGCTTACTTCAACCTTTACCAATTCCAGACAACAATTGGGAGGACATATCCATGGACTTCGTCGACGAGTTGCCTCAGTCCAAAGGGTTCAATGCCATCATGGTCATAGTTGATCGTCTCTCCAAGTTTACACATTTTATTATGGTTGCCCACCCGTTCTCTGCGTCTGATATAGCAGACACTTTCATGAGACACATCTTTCGCCTTCACGGGATGCCTAAACGCATTGTCAGTGACCGTGATCCTGTCTTTCTTTCCAAATTCTGGATTGCCTTTTTCAAATTGCACGGCACAACCCTTTGCCACAGCTCGGCATACCACCCTCAATCTGATGGACAATATGAGGATGTGAATCGTTCTCTGGAACAGTACTTGAGATGCTTTATCATGGACAAGCCGGATAGTTGGGCAGACCTCCTGCATTGGGCCGAATGGTGGGCAAATACCACTTATCACTCTACAATTCAAATGACCCCCTTTCAGGCCTTGTATGGTCATCCTCCTCCGGCAATTGAGGCGTATCTGCTAGGCACTACAACCATAGCAACGGTTGACAAGGCCCTGCAAGACATAGATATTCTTATTGAGTAACTTCGTACCAATATGGCCAAGGCCCAAAACAGAATGAAGCAAATGGCGGATAAGAATCGCACAGAACGTGAATTCGAAGAAGGGGACTGGGCCTTCCTCAAACTGCAACCTTATCGGCAGAAATCATTACTCAAACGTCTCTCCACCAAACTTGCTCCACAGGTTCTTCGGACCCTTTAAGATTCTGCAGAAAATTGGAAGTGTCGCCTATCGGTTGGAGCTGCCACCAAACTCAAAGTTGCACCCGGTCTTTCATGCTTCTTTGCTGAAGAAACGCATCGGTGACTCAACTCCCGTCTCCGGTACTCTTCCCTAATTTGATAAGGACGGCCAGGTGACATGGGAACCACTGCAGGTCTTAGATATGGGTACTCGGAATTACCGCAAGCGCCTGATTACTACTTGGTTGGTTCAGTGGAAAGGACTTCCAGTTGAAGATGCCACCTAGGAAGATGCAGCAACCATGATTTCTAGATTTTCAACTTTTGGCACCTGTGGACAGTCACCATCTCGAGGAGGGAGTGATGTTGGATACCAACATTGACACAGCATTAGGCCACATGTGTTATCCTAATTAGAAAGTTAGCCCGGTTTGTTTAAGTCATAGTAGTCTCCTTTTGACTCTAACTGTTGTCAGCTATGATCTTATCTTTTGCCATCAACTTATATATGTTGTAAGAAGAGCAGTTGCACCCATATGAAAATGAGTATTACCTAGTTTATTTTAATTTCCTTTCTTTTACATTTCGTTCCCAACAAAGAGGTTCAATTCATGGTCGGAATCCTAATTTGCGAAAATAATCTTTTAAAGAAAATAATTGTTATGGTCTCGAAGTTGTTGCTTACTCAGTCACTATTTAATATAAAATATTAGTATCAATGAGATTTAAAAATTTTGTGTCGTGAACAAAAAATGAAACCACTTCTATGAAACTAAATAGTCAAATATTAAATCATCGATATATCTCAAATTTTACACAAGGAGCTGAAAGTTTTATGTAGAAATAATAGAATGGGCATCTGGGGACAGGGGTGGGGACCCGGCGGGGATTTTTCCATTTGGAACACGGGGGGAGGGGTTGAAATTCCCCATTAAGGACGCGGGGGCAGGACAAATTATTTTCCCCATAGGGTATAGTGACGGGGGCGAGGTTTCCCCATTTTCTAGGCAGGGTCCCCATTTGGCTGAAAATTAGTAAAAAAGCATGAAAATGTAGAAAAAAACATATAATCAAACAAATTTAAGAAAAATTAATGTCAATACAAGAGATGACGGCGGGGTGAGGAACCCAATCCCCGTAGGGACTTGACAGGGATTCTCTCGTTTGAGAATATCCCCATATGGGGCACGGGGGCTTAGGGGAACGGGGGCGGGGGTGGGCCAGTTTTTCTCACACCCCTATATGGGAAAATTCCCGAATGGGCATTCCCCGCACCACCCCCACAAGTAATGGGTTCCCCAACCCTACCCCCGCAACTCTGAAATTGATCAATGAATGACACCTCTTCTAATTGAAGCTTTAGATTGATTCATTCAATTATCAACTGATTCATCTAAGATCCTTTCTGCCTCTAATCCTCGGTGTTGCGGACGAAATCGAACCCAACTGACCACACATTGCCGGAATGTCCAAGTCACCGATCGATGATTATAAATGTGTTTGATTTTCTGGGTTTTGATTTGAAATAAGGTTTGGAATGGAAGATTTCGATGAATTAGTTGATTGGAATAAAGTTTGGAATGGATCTGAAAGAGGATCAAGGGAAAGAGTCTTGCTTCTCTTAATATGTTTAGATCGAGTTTGTGAGTATGAAGTTCTAAGTTTTAGCCATCGTGGCTTCTTAGTGCGGAAAAGAGGAAGAGGAATAAAGAATATATGTTTTGAGAATTAGATCAAGTATTAGATACAGGAAAAAAGGTAAAAAAAACAGTTGAGACGGGCCCTGACAGGATTTGGGAAATCCCCGCACTCACCCCCGCACCCCTACGGGAAAATCTTTTGCCCTGTCCCCGCCCCCGCAGCCTTGATGGGGTTCCTCATCCCCGCCCATGCGTGTCAAACACGGGGAATACCGTGGGTTCCCCACCCCCTGCCCCCATATGCCTATGAAACAATAACAATCACCCTTACGCATTCAGCTAATGGACACCCATCAAGGTCATTTCCCAACCAGTTAGACATTAATTTCCTCTAATCTAATTAGTAACCCTATAAAAGCAAGACCAGCATCAAGTGCCCTAGAAACAACATAGTAGTGTATATGCCTTTACACAACAAAATAAGAGAGAAACCCCAAAATGATCTAAGAACGGTAGTGGTCGGCGATATACTTGTTGTGCTAATCAAAACTGACATGCTGATGAGTCAAATCTAAAAGACTAAGAATCAGCTTGAAACTTGTAATAACTCATTTGTTTCAGCATCATCTTTCCCTTCATAATCACTAACCAGCTGCTAAGCAGCTGCCGTGCGCTGTCAAGCACTAGCTGCCGAGCGCTGTCGAGCACCAGTTACAGAGCACTGTTGAGCGTTGGTTACCAATAGGTGCCGAGCGCTGCCGAGCACTGTCGAGCACCTGCTGCCGAGTGTCAAACACTTGTTGCTGAGCACCGTGCACCAATGCATGTTTTTAGGTCCGCGTTGGTGTTGTAGCCGACGCTAGTTAATTTTATGCTATTAAAGAGAGTTTGAAATTAGATAATCATCTCATTCCTTGAACCCGCGTTGTATTGGAACAACATTAGCCAATTTTTCCGAGTTCGAATCTCGTTGAAAAACCAATAAAACAATATGACTTCTCTCGAGTCTCAACAGCTTAGTTGTGTATGCAAGAGCGATTTACTGCTCACTTGTGTTTTGATACTAGCTGATGCAAAATGACCTGTTATTGTCGCTCTAAGTCCCTCTAACAGAGATTAGACGCATGATATTGCATTGTTTTATGCCACAGTGCATCATGCACTTTGATGTGCACTGGCTGCCGAAGGCCAATAAGCGCTACTAGGCGCCATGCACATAATTGTGCATTGGCTACCGAGCGCTACCGATGCTGGCTTCCGAGCGCCATGCGCGTCTTTTATGCATTGGCTGCCGAGAGCCATTGAGCCTTGCGCACGTTTGGGTGCCCAGCTGCCAACAATGCATTATACTGAAACACAATGCATCTTCCACCTTCTGTTCAGTAACTTCCTTCTTGCTTTGTGATTAGCTCCGGATGAACTAGAATACAAACCTTTTATCATTGGAAAACTACGTGAATCTAGTTTCCAACGATTTTTGTGGTTTGTTCATATCAATTACAACGAAGGAGTTATAACTGTTTGAGTGAGCAAATGTCATGCTGCCAGAAAATCTGTTATGCACAAGGGTTTGCATTTGTGCAACATTCCATATGCCTATTTCCTCACGATAGCTCAAGACATCCCAGTTGTAGATCTTTAGATCACTGGTCATGATTGTTGAACTCACTTTTAAGAGTAAATGCATACAACAAACATACAGAGAGAGTACAGAAAATCAAATTGATGCCTCTAACAAACGTCATGAAGGACTCCTTGATTTTCTCCAAGCTATATATGAGACCTCGATGAAATCGTTGGTTCGATAAGTGTATTCACACTATGACATGATTATGCACGGCCTCATAAATGTGTGCTAATGTATGTGGTTTAGTCTTACCTAAAAGCAGCTTTTTCATCATCGAAATTTGTGGTTAACCTCAACCAAGGTTACCCACCCTCTTGATTTTAGATCCCCCCATGATACTGTTACTAAATGTGTCCTTCATAGATGTTGAAGACTTGTAATTCCACATAAACACTTTACTTTTGATCGAGGTGTAATCATGTGATGTCACTTTAAAATTGAAAGCTTCATTATGTCAAAATATGCGAACACAGTAAGTTGAACCTACTGTATCCTAACTTCGTCAGAGTTTTTTGATCGGCTCCTGATGAATCAGAACCCCATCTTTATATCACTGGAAAGCTACGTGAGCCTAGTTTCCAGTAGTTCCTTCATATCTGTCCTGACGAACGAATTATTGTAGTTTAAGTGCATACATGTCATAATGCCAGGAAACAATGACAGCGATTGTAACCTATTGTCCTCTAACTTCATCAGAGCCTCCAGATCAACTCCGAATGAAACAGAATTCCACCTTTATATCACTGGAAAGATATGTGAATCTATTTTACAGTGGTTTGAGCGGTTTGTTCATATCCATCTAGACGAGAGAGTTATTGCAGTTTTAGTGAGTATAGAACATATTGCACGGAAACTGAATACTCTTCGCAGATTGTGAATCCTTTTTGCGACTAAGTTGATCGGATCTTCACCGTCATTTATGACATGGCTGAATCGATTCTTGATGCATTTTGGCACTATGATCCAAGTCACAAATTGCCCTCCTTACATTGAGAAACAATCGAACATTGAAGTGTGTTATGAACATATACACCAACGATTACCATGATAAGAATGGTAGACTTTTTGTATACTTCTCATGAGTGTTGATGGAAAACATCATGGAGAAGAGCATGACTCCTAAGTTGTCAGTAACAAATAAATTTGGGACAATTGACTCAAACAAGTTATGATATTTGATCATACCAGAAAGGATATGCGAGTTAGAATTGTTTGATGTTCATAGGCATCCATTCCTCCGATCAACAAGAAACTGCTCCATGATTGTACGATGTGTTTGTGCGCCGACATGATGTCTGGGGTAGCCGCACGCTATACTCAACCGCTGCATGCATGCTGCTCGAAAGCTGCACGCACGCCGCTTGGTAGCAGCACCCGTTGTGCACAGAGCTGAGCGTGCTCTACTCGGTCGTTGACATTGTCTGACACTCATTGTTTCGCTAAGGAATGTGAAAGATCCCCTTATGATATGCCACAAAAGTTATCATCCCATTCTTATTATAAATTCAAAGAAGAATTATGTAGACAGGTGCGACCAATGTACGAACACCGTATACGCTTTATGGTGTTAGTTGAAGGGTTAACACACTAGTCATGTGTTGCACCATCGTCTACTATATGCTGCTTCTGTCTTTATGAGTTTACTACCCATCCCCAAAATAAAGGTTGATGTGCCCGACCCTAGAGGCAGTACTCCCAAGTCAATTCATGAAGAGACATGCAGCTATGTGTTAATTCGTCCATGACTTACCATTATTATATTAATCTTTGAACTCGGTGAGATAGTAACGGATCTCCAAGCCTTGAGTTTGACAATATGCCAAATTACACTGCCACAGTGCCAATGATGATGTGTCGCGTGATATGAACATGTTCTAAGGTTGGATATGAGTCACTTTGGTACTCTCCACCTAAAAGTTCGTTCACGTTTGATCCTTGACATACGATCTCCTTAACCGCTACACTGCGGATTGTCACTTTGAGATTGTATTTCGCCCGTTAGGAGGAGATACGAACACTAGTGTTAATGTGGGAACGACGTGAATGTCGTGGTTTGTCACCACTAAGTCTCAACATGATCCCAAAAGAACTATAGTGACTAGATCAATGTTGTATATTTGTCTATAAGGAATAATGTCCTACCAAGAGGACATGGCTCGACCAGATTACGGTGGTCTTGACATTATCACCTTAAGTGATGATACGATGACGCCATAATGTGGCAACATGGTGTCCTAGGTCTTGTGGCTCCCCAAAGGTTAGGGTGAAGACATTGGGTTCGATACATACTCGCATTGAGAGAGAAAACGAGTTTGGCACTACCTGGTCCATTGATCAGTGATACTCACTCAGTCTCATGGAAGTCTGAATTGTAACTATCATTGGGGGACGCTTCAACGTCAAAATCCAATTCATAAAGAGAGATCTCTATAATGACTACACTAGTGTACATGAGGACGTGAATGATGAGTTTATCGAATCAGACTTTGTTGATAAATCGACGAAGTTGACTGGCCTATATGGGAAGATGCGACCTAGACAAATGGATATGTTCTTAGGCAAGTTTTTCAGACACCGCAAGTATAAACCCTATCAAATAAACCTTTGTTAGTTAGCGTAATGAGAACAAAAGTCTTAGACTTCTTTATGACGCAGGGTTTCTCACAAACACGCACTGTGATCGATTACGATGAGAATACTCTCGTAATGGATGTTATTGCACTCCACTACATTGTTAGTTTGGTAGTTCCTCAAGAACTGAACATGCAGCCATATGAATATAATCATAGTAACATCTTGATGGGATATGAGATACAAATGAAGGTTTTGAACAGACTTCATTCCCCCAAATCAAGTGGAGCATACACATACTTCGTGACTCCTTGATTTTGGATGAGATATGATGAATAATGTCATTACGTATTGATTCTGGATGATCGCAGTATAAGTTGAGCGTCTGATGTTGAAATGAAAAAGATCTTGGGAAAGACACAATCTCGTATTGAAATCGATGGATTGTGAATTGATGATGTATTTCCATCAATCGGCTTAGGTCCTTTGAAAAAAGTGGAACCTTCATATACTTCCATGATTAGTCAAAGTCTTTACTCTAAGAGTGAGTGATCCGTTTAATCAAAAGAAAGACTTGACCTCTCATTCATTGAAAAGCTTAATAGCTTTGCGCCCACGCAATACCAATGAAATTACAAAGGACATCACTTGAATACTCTAAGAGTATCTGACATATTCAATCCCTATGTACACAATGACATGAGAGAACAGTTGTTGCCAATGTCATCGCTAGCCATGCATGAATCAAAATGCATCGGAAGCTGAATCAGATTCTAGGCACTGATCAATTTAGAGGCCGAGTTGCCAGATATATAACACGTTGTTGCCATGCGCTGCACATAACTACTGAGAGCTGTGCGCGAGCTGCAAGGCGCTGTGTAGCCTCTACCGAGCACTGCATATTGTCAGCAGAGCATTGTGCACCCAGCTACTGAGTGTTGTGCACCAGTTGCCAAGCGCTATACACCCAGCTCCGAGCGCTGTGCACCCAGCTACCGAGCGCTGCATGTCAGCTGTCGAGTGTTGTACACACAACTGCCAAGCGCTGCACGCTAGCTGCTAGACGCCGTGCACATAGCTGCTGAGCACTGAGTATCTAGCCTAATTCTTCATTTGAGACATGTTAAAAGAGTATACAGCTCCGTGGTCACTAAGGATCCAGAAACGCCCTATGATTGATCTTAAAATCAGGGAGAGATGCAAATTTGAAAGAAAGTCTAGCATATACATGTCACTATCAAATGTGAAGGGTATGGTTGTTTGTGTCAACCATGTTGCACTCTTTTTCTCTTAGTCAAAGCTTTTTGTCCCACTGAGTTTTTGCTTAACAAGGTTTTTAACGAGACAACATTACATGCACCACGCAAAGACTTGTTAAAGTCTTGACTCACATCTAATCTTAAGAAACATGTTAGAATGCACCATTCATCAATAAAATCCGATTAAAATACACATCAGGAGAGCATCACTTGGCGAGTTCTCAATGGAGTAGTTGTTGCGTTGTACTCTTTTATCCTTCGACCAAGGTGGCAAGGTTTAGTTTTCTCACAAGGTTTTTGTTACTTAGCAAGGTTTTGATGATGCAACACCATAAATACCATTCTGGTATGAAGACAGGCGACATAAGAGGGAGTGTTATAGGATATTTATGAGCTTAACTCATAGACCTTAATTATAATAGGAAACTTGTACTACATTTCATATATATATATATATATATATATATATATCTCATTGTATTACACATAGTAGTATGATAATACATGTAATACATTTTCATAATAGACTCTGTGTAAACCTTATACAAGGTGCCCTCATTTGATAAAGAGAACTTATTCATTCTCTCATATTTCTTACAACAAATATATAGTTTTATATAATTTATTTTTTACGTAACCGTTGCGACAGATGGTTGTGTTTCTGGTTTTGTTACTACTCCATCGTTAATAAAATTGATTTTTCGTCTTTTTGTGAAGTAAAAAAGAGAATAAAATGAAAAAGGTAAATTCATTTCATATTCACTTCCGGTTTTTGCTGGCTTTGAAGAAAAGGGAAAGAAGAACGTACCTCCCCAATTGTTTTCATTTTTGCCGCCTTTTACTTTCCTCCGATCCGCGCAGAGTCCTCAGTGCTTAGCTTGCGCGCTACCCCAAACCCAATCTCAAGATAATAACAATCCTCTCCGCCCTCTCTCCTCCGTGGCATGACCTCAGTCTCCAGTAAGTCTCCCTGCTCCCCCTTAAATCTTTAGCTTCAATTCCGAGCTGAAACGCAATTTCAATTCTTGCTTTCTCTAAATTGTTTGAATCGCTTAGTTTCTCTGTAGCTTTCTGCTTCGTTGAAGTTAATTTGAGTTTGTAGACTGTATTGAACTATATTCACCCCTGGGTGATAGCTAGGGTTTTGAGTTTAGTTCGTTTCTTTAGTCGCGGTGGTGTTGTTTTGATTCTGGTGGCTTGAGAGCTTGAGTTTTCGATTTAAGGCTTGGAAGGAGCGTGGTTAGGTTTTGTGGATTTGGCATTGGTTCCTTAAGTGACAAATCCGTGGTTTGAATAGGCTGTACACAAGTAGGTTTCGAAAATCGTAATCGATGGCAAATTGAGGGTTTTAGTTTCTGTGATTTTTTTAGTGGGTTTGCTTTCGGTTGAAGCTAAGTTATGTAGGATAAAGGCAAATCACTTCTTCTGTAATGGTAGATTGTTTTGAAAGTACATCCATGATACAAATTGCAGTCACTAAGTTTGGTTCCGTTTGGATCGCAATTATAACTTGCAAGTAAATGCGCTCGGTATGCGTGCATTTTTCACTTGCCGCAATAATCCATGTTTCTAAGTGCTGTTGCTGTAGAAAATTGATATTCTGGCTTACGTTGTTTATTTGCTATGACCATAGAAACATGGATTATCCATGTTTTTAAGTGCTGTAGATGATAGTTTTTCGTTGACATGTTTCAGAGGTTGACAGTCGGGCAAATTCAAAATGCACATAAAACAGGTGAGTTTTGGTCATAGGTGTAGTCTCAATCACTTTATTTTCTCAATTGAATTTCTATTGTGCACTGTTTATTTTTGTGCCATTTTTTATTAATTTGTTGATGTTTTTGGTTCTTAAATTAGATTATAATAGAAGGATTTAAGAGCTACAGAGAACAAGTTGCTACTGAGCCATTCAGTCCAAAAATCAACTGTGTTGGTAACAATCTTCTTCTTTTGCTTGTGTGTTTTGTGTTGATGGATTCTGTATGGGTGCATTATTTATCATATTCTTAATTTGATGGATGCATATGCTTTATATTTAACTGAATTAATATTCCAAATTTGGTGCTGCAAAGCTCTATCAAAAATTTTTGACATTTTAAATTACAAGGCAGTGATTTGCTAAGGGGATAGCCATTAGGCAAAAATAGATGCGCTCAAGTATGTCATACATGTTCTTCAATGATGTGATGTCAAATGGTGGGAGTTTGTGGAGGTATTTTGTTTCATGGTTTCTGATATTAAAGTTATCATATATAGAAGTTAGTCTCTAACAATCACAGAGACACTACATGACTTGTTGCTGTTATAAGTTGTCTGTAATTGAGATCTTATCCAGTATAATAAGCATATCATTGGTCTGTTTGTGCCCTTTGCTTGTTTTATGATGCCATGCTCTATTATCTTTGCTTATCAATTTGACATTGATATCAACAATGTCTACTGCAGTTGGTGCTAATGGGTCTGGAAAGACAAACTTCTTCCAGGGTAAGGAACTAGTAAAACACACTTCAGTTGTTTTATCCTGTGGTAATTTTATTGTTAAATTTTTTTAGGAGGAACTTTTCCAATTCTTGACCTATTTTGAAATGTGTTGTTTTTAATTTTTGTATTTTTTATAGCAATTCGGTTTGTACTGAGTGACCTTTACCAAAACCTTCGGAGCGAAGATCGGCATACGCTACTCCATGTATGTTTTAGTCAATGCTTGTATCTCTCATCAAGGATGTTGGACCATTTGCTTAGTCAACAGCTTTTATTGCAATATATATTGAACAGGAAGGTGCAGGGCACCAAGTCTTATCTGCGTTCGTGGAGATTGTCTTCGATAACTCTGACAATCGAATACCGGTAATATGCTGCACACCTCATTCATTTTTATTTTTTATTTAGATTCCTTTGTATTTCTGTTCAATGTCGATGTTATTAACAGAAATTGGGGAGATTGGGGCGCTTATGTGGGATCTTCCTTGTCTTTTGCATCATTTCTTAATTAGGTTGATAAGGAGGAAGTGCGGTTGCGAAGGACAATTGGTTTGAAGAAGGATGAATATTTCTTGGATGGAAAGCACATCACGTGAGTATATAAATATCCCCCGCAGAAGCCTTTAGGATTGCATGTTGTGCGGTTTGATCACTTGACTTCTCCATGGTATCTGTTTAATGACAGAAGATATCTTAATTTCAGGAAAACCGAGGTTATGAATTTACTGGAAAGTGCTGGGTTCTCTCGCTCAAATCCATATTATGTTGTGCAGCAAGGAAAGGTATAGCCTGCAACTTGTTTAGACTTGAGTTATAGGTATGATTTGAAGGATACGTATTTACTTCTGAATTGTGACTGTTTCATAGATATCATCCTTGACACTGATGAAAGACTCTCAGCGACTTAATTTACTGAAAGAAATTGGTGGCACTCAAGTGTATGAGGAAAGACGTCAAGAAAGTTTGAAAATCATGCAGGACACTGGTAAATCATCAATACATTAGTTGTTTTATTTTTATTAAATATGAGTTCTCACATTGTTTTCTCTTTGCTAATCAGGTAACAAAAGAAAGCAGATAATTCAAGTTGTTCAGTACTTGGATGAGCGATTGAAGGAACTGGACGAAGAGAAAGAGGAACTAAGAAAGTATCAGCAGCTTGACAAGCAGCGAAAATCTCTGGAATACACTATATATGACAAGGAACTTCAGGATGCTCGCCAAAGGCTGGCAGAGGTTAGTAGAAATGATCTATGGTGTCAGCATTTTTGTTGTTGTATTGATGGATAGAAATAGGTATATGAAGCTCGTAGTTGAGTGTGGATGAGTTATGCTAGAGTCAGATTAGCTCTCTGGCCTTCTGTTTCTATAGAATTCAGGGGTCTATTTTTGTCTTATTCGTATGAGATGGGAAGGCAGCCTTGTGTGTGCATGTGCATCAGAACAGTTTAGATTGACCTTTATTTCTCACCCGTCTGCTTTTCTTTTGGTATTAGGTAGAAAATTCTCGAAATAAGGTTTCTGAAAAATCAACGAAGATGTATAATAGCGTGCTGGATGCCCATGAAAAGTCCAAGGACTTGGATAAGGCTTTGAAAGATCTGACAAAAGAGCTACAAACTTTACACAAGGAGAAAGAAGCAGTAGAGAAACGAAGAACAGAAGCAATAAAGAAACACACAGAGCTTGAGCTTGATGTCAAAGATCTACAGGAGAAGATATCTGGAAATATCCGAGCCAAAGTAATATTCTAATTATGCATTTGGCAGTGATTTGTTTTGTCTTTGTTGCTAGTGATAGGAGAGACACAAATGCTGATTTATTATTCTTTCTTGTCTTTCAGGAAGATGCTGTGAAACAACTACGAAGTTTGGAGAAAGAAATTCAGGATTCAATGGATGAGCTTGAGAATATAAGTCCTCTGTATGAGAATCAAGTCATGAGGGAAAAGGAGATAACAAGGGGGTATGTGTATGGATATTTGATGTCACAAAGTTATATCAGCTTGTTCTTCTTTTGCTTCACCCCTTGAAATGTAAAATCTTATTTACTTTTCAATATGTCATGTCATCTCCATTCTATTTGTGTGTGGGCTCCATATTATTTTGTTCATCTAGTCTCCCTGCATCAGACATATACTATGATAGTTTACACACTGATCCAGTTGTCTACCTTCTGCGTTATCCCCATGGTTGCTAAATTTGGTGCAATTATAGGAAAGTAAGCTTAAGCTGTGCTGGTAATGAATTTCTATCCATAACTTTGGAAACTTAATCATACTTTCGTCACCTGATGCAGCTTCTCTTTCTGTTCTACTTGGACAATGATTTATTCAGTTTTAAGTACTTTTTGCACATGTTTTATATGACTGAACTATCTCTTTGTAACAGTTATGTATAATCTACACATGCTCTATCTAGTTCATTCCAGATAATGTAGTTTATTCTGAGATTTGCAAACATGGTGCTAGGTGCTGGTATCTTTTCTCACAATGGATTCTCTTGAATATAGAATAATGGAGCGCGAGAAGCAGCTTAGCATACTTTATCAAAAACAAGGTCGTGCGACCCAGTTTTCTAGTAAAGCTGCTCGTGACAAATGGCTTCAAAAGGAAATTGATGATCTTGAAAGAGTTCTTTCTTCAAATTTGGCACAGGTATGACCTCCTTTTTAAGTATTTTATGAACCATATATGTCATATCAAGTTGTTGCTCCTGTCCTGACAATATGGTGCTTTCTAATTGCACAATCTCAACTAGTAGATATAGAACCTTATGCTATTCTTGAGCCATTTGAGGATTCAAAATTACTTTTTTGTTGTTATTTTGTTTCTTTTGTTTCAATTTAAATTGCTATTTTTTTTCTTGGAACTTTCCTCAAGCATGCTGGCTGGCAGTCACCTTAAGTTAACCGATTATGGGATTCAGATCTTAAATCTGATTACTAGATTAACCTAATAAATTCTAATCATATATATAAGTACAGATTCAGAACAAATTATGATCTATTGACAGATCTTACTGTACCCATGGCCACAGTTGTACAAAACGTGTAAAAGAAATTGTATCCTTGGTTTATGGTTGTTACTGATATTAAGTTTAGCTAGTGTATCATTAGTTACTGATAATGGTAAGTGGGTAGAGTAAATTTTTTTTTTGTAAATTTATAATATAATTTCCGACATGTGTACTTCATGATGAATGAAATAATTGGCTTAGCAGGTCCTGTCCAACTCTTAAGAGCACAGCAACCTCATCCTTTTCCAAATAGACCAAATCATTCAAATATATCCTAAAATAAATTTTTATATTAAACAAAAAAGTTTTTTTTGATATACTCTCCTTATGCTGTCTTGATGGCAGGGAAACTGCATGTTTTAAAAGCTTATTTTTATTATTCTTGTTTATTCCAGGAGAAAAAGCTTCAGGATGAAATTAAACGTCTTAATGCTGAGTTGAATGAGCGGGGTATTTACATTCAATCCCGAAGAAATGAAATTACTCACATGGAGTCTCTCATCTCTCAGTCACGTGAAGGATTCAGTCATCATAAAGCAGAGAGGGACAAGATGCAGGATGAGCGCAAGTACTAGTTTGTAATTGTCACTTTAATAAAATTTTGTTACCTATTCTAATATGACTTTACTAATTGTTTTCCGTGGTAGGACCCTATGGAAGAAAGAAACTGAACTTTCCGCTGAAATTGAGAAACTGACGACTGAAGTTGAGAAGGCAGAGAAGAGCCTTGACCATGCAACTGCCGGTGTGAGTAATCAGTTTCTTGACCTATTATAGCTTCTGATATGCTGAACATGGATAGATATCAAATTGAAAATATGCTCCTCCATAATGACAATTCTGCAGTAGAATTGCAACATACTATCCCTCCCTGAATTACTTGTAACATCTCTCTCTCCCCTTTGTGTAATACTTTCAGGATTTGAGGAGAGGACTAAATTCTGTTCGTAAGATATGCAGAGAGTACAATATTCCTGGGGTATTTGGTCCTATTATTGAGTTGCTTGATTGTGACGAAAAGTTCTTTACCGCAGTGGAAGTCACTGCTGGGAACAGGTATCTAAGGAATAACTTTCTATCCCATCCTTAGGTGTCACCTTTATCATTGGTTTGCAGTTAAAGTTTAATTGCTTAATTTGTTTTTTCCTGGACAGCTTATTTCACGTTGTTGTTGAAAATGATGAAATATCAACTCAGATAATTAGGCACCTTAATTCACTGAAAGGTGGACGTGTCACGTTTATCCCCCTGAATAGGGTGAGGGCTCCAAGGGTAACTTATCCACAAAATTCAGATGTGGTTCCCTTGTTGAAGAGGTTAAAATTTCTCCCAAAGTACACTGCTGCGTTTGCTCAGGTTAGCTTCCAAAATTCAGATCCGGTAAAACCATTATTTGGTGTTGGGTTCATATCTAAGTTTTTCATTCCATCTTACCCGTTGAGTTATTAGTCTAATAAATTATCCTTGTTTGTAGAACCTCTAATTTTACATATATATATATATATTTGATAAGAACAGAACCTCTAATTTTATATTTTCCACTTTCAAGGTGGATATTGCTTTTTGTACGTATGTTTACTCTAGTATTAAATTCTAACGTATTTGTTTGTAGTTAATTCATGAACTCTCAGCACTACCGCTACTTCATAAATGTTTTCTATTGAAGACTAGAACTTGTGGTCTTGAACAGCTCAACAGTAACTTCCTTGCCTAAAACATATTCAATTCCTCATATTGTAAAAAGTCCAAAATGCTGCATGCAGGTTAACTTCCAATCAATGTCACAGCTTTACTAAGAACTGACTTTAAACATCATTTTTTATGTTACACAAAACAGGCTTCAGTTCCACAGAGAAGCTTGAAAGATAATATATCAAACTGGTTAAGTCCTGGCTATACTAATTCTGAAAATACCTAGAGAAGCAAACTTTTATTTTATTCAATGTAGCATCTGTTCCCCAGTTCCTTGTACTTTGCTTGGACTATATCCAAAGACCAAGAGGTCTTGCTTTCGAACTGCCATGCAAAGGGTGAAATAAGGGAAAACCGATATCTTTTTGACACTTCTAGGTATGTATACTTTTGTGCTGTTACGCAGTTGCTCTTGGTCTTATGTCTCCTACATAATTGGATTGACCCTTGTATTTGGTGTCCTCTGAGTTATGGTGGAACACTCATTCTGGATATGGATATAAGAGTAAAATTCGGAACCTTCTTAAGTGGGTTTATCTGAGATTATGTGTTGTCTCCTAAGTATCAAGGCCTACTTTTTGTCAATTTGTATATGCATGTTAGGCGGTGTTGAACTGAAGCATCATGCAGTTTGAAGAATGGGTTTTCATGATTAAATGCTCTTATTGTTCATAGGTATTTGCAAGAACAGTTGTTTGTCGAGACCTGGATGTGGCCACAAAGGTAGCTCGTACCGATGGTCTAGACTGCATCACTTTAGAAGGTCTGTAAGAGCTGCATATTTTTTTCTGCATGTTTTGTGCAGAGTAATTTTGTAACCAGTCCTGAATCCTAATGCCCTGACAAACCACATTTTATTATCTAACAGGAGATCAAGTCAGCAAGAAGGGTGGAATGACGGGAGGATTCTATGATCATAGACGCTCAAAATTGAAGTTTATGAATCTAATCCGACAGAATACAAAATCTATCAACTTGAAAAAGGAAGAACTCGATAAAATCAGATCAATGCTTCAAGATATCCTCATACTAAAATCTTTTATATAGTGTCTCAGTTTGTCCTTACTAATCTTTCATATAATGTTTCTGTTTATGCTTTCTAATTTTAAAGGTCACATGTGCATGACACCAACACAAGTTGTTGGGTTTTGTTCAGTGGTGTCATACAGAAAGTTCAGGACACCCTCTCTAACTCAGTCTGTAAAGCATTGCTTAGATTGGGTGTTGGGAGATGATATTTTGTTTGCAACTTCACATTCCGAGATTCTCTGGACGCCCAAACTTTTCATTTCCTTTGCCCTCAAATTCTTCCGCACATATAAAAATGTCTTCAGTACAGTATAAGAAGGTATTGCTCCTCTATTTTGAAATAAGACCCAAATATTTGGAAAGCGAGTAGCTGTCCAAGAGGAAGAAATTTGAGTACTAGGTTTTATTCTGAACCGTCCAGTTACAATTCTTTTAAGGTCACTGTTCATTAGCTCAGAGTTTATTGCGGGCCCTTGCAGAACATGTATTCTGTAATAACATATATCCTGTCAAGAATATCTTTCCTTGCATAGTTTATTCCTATAATGTGATAGTTACCTAACCGGCATACTGGCCATAGTTCCTCTTGTGAATGTTGCACTGTTGTCTCAATGATCCTACAATTTTGGTCAAGTTTCTAGTCTTGTTTTTTTCCTAAATTTAGCTTACAGATAGACAAGAAAATTACAGAACTTGTAACTGAGCAGCAGAAAATTGATGCGAAGCGAGCTCATGACAAATCAGAACTGGAACAGCTTAAGCAGGACATTGCGAATGCTAATAAGCAAGAACGTTTAATTTCTAATGCACTTGGGAATAAGGTATATTTGGGATTTGAAACGAGTTCATGTAGCAATCTGAACCTTAAATTCTAGCTTTTATTTTTATTATTTCTCTGTTCCACTCGCTTATTCTCTTCCCTCATTTGTAGGAAAAATCACTTGCTGATGTGCGGACTCAAATCGATCAGCTTAGAGCTAGTATGGGCATGAAGTGGGCTGAAATGGGCACCGATCTCATTGATCATTTGACTCCAGAGGAGAAGGATCTTCTTTCAAGATTAAACCCTGAAATTGCAGATCTTAAAGAGATGCTTATTACATGCAAGGCGGACCGATCTGAGGTAAGCTGTATGTAGCATTCACTATCCATGTGTTTGTCTGTAAATTTCATTATAATGTCTTCTCATGTGTATTTTTTTTCTTCTTCTTACTGATAGACTGAGGCAAGAAAGGCAGAGCTGGAGACTAATTTAACTACGAACCTTAAGAGGAGGAAGCAAGAACTAGAGACAATAGTATCTTCTGTGGAAACTGATAATTTGCATGGTGAAGATGAATTAAAGATTCAGGAGCTAAATGATGCTAGATTATTGGTTGAGGATGCAACAGAGCAACTCAGAAGTGAGGGCAATGTTTTTTTTAATTTATTTTTTTAAAAGTTGTTTTCATGCTCTTGTTTAACATATGAGTTTTGCTCATTAGGAGTTTCTGAAAGTATTGAAGGTCACGCTAAGCAATTGAAGAAAACCAAGGATGAAAAGACTAAGTTGAAGGTAGTCCTTTTACCATGCTAGATTGTAAATGGTTTCTTTAGCTGCTAAGATGACCACTTCTGAATGCAGAACTTGGAAGACAACTATGAGAGTACACTTCAGGAGGAAGCCAAAGAGCTAGAGCAGCTGCTGAGTGAAAGAAATATGTATCTTGCTAAGCAAGAAGAGTACTCAAAGAAAATTAGGGAATTGGGTGCATTGTCATCAGATGCTTTTGAAACGTAGTACTTCTGTTCATACTTTGAATTTTATTCTATTAAGTGTTTGTTTATGAGTTGTTGGAGTTCTTTTGAAGTTCCAAAACTTCCATTAATTATTTGGTTATGTGCTAGATCATCCATTTGTTTAGATTTTTTACATCTTCTCTTTCCAATCTGTACTTAAGCCAAGCTCTAGTGGCCTGGATCCTGCAGGGTGTTAGTTGTAAAACAACCATTATATTCTGACATATGTGATGATACTCATGATAGATCTTACTCTTTGATATATGTAGCTGGTAGAGTCTTAAATGTTTTATCGTACCTCCAAACGTATCACAGTTGGCATGGTTCCTCATAATTGCTTGTACTGGAATGCTAGGTATAAGCGAAGGAACATCAAAGAACTGCATAAAATGCTGCACAGATGCAATGAGCAACTGCAACAGTTCAGTCATGTCAACAAGAAAGCCCTTGACCAGTATGTAAACTTTACAGAACAACGTGAAGAACTCCAGAGAAGGCAAGCTGAACTGGATGCAGGTGATGAGGTATCAATTCACTAGAATCTCTGTTAGATCTCTTATGTACATGGTTGTTTATGCTTTGTTTTTTATAATGGTTGGCTAAGGTTAGGTTGTATTGACTTGTGATCTTTTCAATTGTGCAGAAAATTGCAGAACTTATATCTGTCTTAGATCAGAGGAAGGACGAATCAATAGAACGCACCTTCAAAGGTGTCGCGAGGAACTTTCGAGAAATTTTCTCTGAACTTGTGCAAGGTGGCCATGGCCACCTTCTCATGGTGAAACGAAAGGTTTTCTTCTGAACTTGATCTCTTCAGTTATTGCTCTTTATAGGCAGTTCTGAGATGTGTGGAATAACTGGACTTGGTGCTATATGTTCAGTATTGTTGAAAAGTAAATATTTGTCTCTTATCGGTCACACTGTCAATGACATTCAAGCTGGTTCAAGTATTGGTTCAAAAATATTGTGCCCATTTTGTGCTAAAACCTTTCGAAGGTGATAAAGAAGTCTGGGGTTCAACTCCAAAACCAATTGACAATGGAGAGAGTAGCCCAAACCCTTATAAACCCACAGACAAGGTCTCATATTTCTGATGTGGGATATATTTCTCAACACGCCCTGGCAAATCTTTAAACCTAACAAGTGAACAACAACTTGGGTGGTCGTGGAGTTCGTGTGGCCTTTGGGCTTCACACGTGTACGTGGGTAACCCGTTTTGATACTATGATAAAGTAGTCTGGGTTCAACTCCAAACCAATTGGCAATGGAGGGAGTAGCCCAAACCCTTATAAACCACAGACAAGGTCTCATATTCCCGATGTGAGATATATTTCTCAATAGAAGATTTAGAAAGTTTTAGGTAGTTCTTGTCTTGATTGTGTTTGGAAAGGGCTTGGAACTGGGCCTATCCTTTTTCACCCCTCTGGAAAGTTTCTCACTTCTCCTTGTGGCTCTGTTTTGTGCAAGAACTATACAATTTGACAGATCTTTTCTATTGTCAACAACGCTTGTTTGTTGATAGATCTTATCATATGGATTTTTTTTCTCATCTGTTGATCAAGACTTCGGCTGAACAGCTTAAAAGCATTAATGTCTTCTGTTGAGGAATGAATTTCACACAATAGTCTTGGTGTTTGTTAAAGTAACATGAGAATGATTTTCCAATGTAAAAAGTTTTTGATTGAATGCTCGAGGATATTTCCAATTTTATTTCTTTTCTTCGAAAGAGTTTAAGGTATAACATTGTCTTGATTCTGGAAACTTGTCTCTGTTTCATGTGATAAATGTGGCTGTATGTTGACAGGATGGTATCCATGCTGATGATGATATGGATGATGATGATGATGGACCAGGGGAAACAGATAGATCCGAGAAGTATATTGGTGTGAAAGTAAAGGTATATATTTTCTGGCATAGAACACATTTCCTTGGATTAAAAAGACTTCTCGACCATATTCTTGACATCTAGTAGTAAGCAAACTGGAAGCTTAATTTAGTAATAATTCATTTAGAGATGATATTCTCCTCGAGATCTAGGATCCCAGGCTTTGGCACACCCACTGAAGTTTAGTTGTATAGTTTAGTTGATTGATATTCTTTCAGATAGGAACCCAGGCTGTGCACTTTTAGTATATCTTACTGATATACATGACAACATTTTCAATCCAAGAGATCATCAGTTTAACAAAATCTTTCTGGCTCGCCTTCTTTTTACAGGTTTCTTTTACTGGGCAAGGAGAGACTCAGTCCATGAAGCAGTTGTCTGGGGGTCAGAAAACTGTTGTTGCATTGACGCTTATCTTTGCAATTCAGCAATGCGATCCTGCTCCTTTCTATCTTTTCGATGAAATAGATGCAGCGCTGGATCCTCAGTACAGAACTGCTGTTGGAAGTATCCTTTATGGAGCAGTCTGTGGAGTTCTATATATCTTCTGAAATTGATTTAGTTTATACATTCAATTGACTATTATTTGCACCCTAAAACCCTTCATACCCAATCCAATAGCCACCTCTGATAAATTTATCTCCCTCAACTGTAGGTGTCTCCATCATAGTCAAATATAAGCAACCACCAGTAAGTGTCACTAATAGGAACTTCAAACTTTCTTTTTAAAGATTATTCTGTGTAAATGGTTGAAGCCACATGGGGAAGTTTATTATGTACTGGCATATCTTTTCAGTCCCAAGGATCGTAAGTTAATACTTGTATGTTAATGCTACAAGTTTATTACGTACTGGCATATAAAAAGGTTGCTTTCTCTAATTTCACAATGTTCTATGCTTGTAATGGGCACTTTGTCTGCATTTCTTTTTAGACATGTCTATGTTGGAAGTTTTACAGCTGTGTAAGTTCCTTAATCAGCTGTTGTAGATATGATCCGACGCCTGGCAGATGCAGAAACTACTCAGTTTATAACCACAACATTCCGGCAAGAGCTTGTGAAAGTGTCTGACAAAATTTATGGTGTTACACATTCAAACAGGGTGAGCCGTGTCAATGTTATCTCGAAGGAAGAAGCATTGAACTTTATTGATCAGGACCAGTCTCACAATGCTACTTAAAAGGTATGAAAAAGGTTTATATTCAAATGTTTTGATATTATTGTGATGAATTTACTTCGGTTATATAGGAAGTAGTTGCAAACTTGATAATAGACGAGTGCACACCTAGTCTGTCCTTATGTTTTTAATGTCTCAATTTGGTCCCTGAACTTTGAGTTGTGCCATCCAGTAGGCACTTATTCAGGGGACATTTTCTTCAATGCCTCTCCAGCAAGTCCATTCTTCACACCCTTTCCTTTTCCTGTTGCCATATATCTATCACCCCTACTCTCTCCCTAAAGCAATAATCATGATTCATGGGGAAAGCATTTGGGAATTTGAAATATAACTTAGAGATTATCTAAAGATCTGGTGAGCTTTCAAGTGTTGGAATGGGCTGCCCAACTGTAGGACTAGCAAGTATTGTCACTCTTTATATCTGACATGCACATATCTTTGGTGCTTCAGAAGTCAAACAATTATGTACTGACTTGAGAAAGATTGGGGTCGGACCCTCACATGACACTGCATTTGTAACTGAACAATATTTTTGTTTTGGTTCATTCAGCTAGGTTCAATAGAGGCATAATGGAGCAGCCTGCATTGGTTCTTGTTTGTAGCTGCGATGAATTCTTACTTGAATGGGAGTCAGATATTGTACTTAGTAGAGGTTTTATCTGCTGAACCACTATCTTCATCCATTTCCTATTGCTCGTTCATAAGAGACTTGTTTTTGTAAGATATATTGTTTGTATGTATTTACAACAGGAGTGCAAAATACTTCTAAACTATTGATTCGACCTTATAACCTCATACTTATTCACATATGCATATTCGTTCTTTTTGAATATTAGTGAATGGTGTGTTGGTGCTTCGAAGACCGTAGAAACTTTCACCATAGTACAAAAAACTCAATCATCTGATATATGCTGGTTCTAATTCAAAATTCAGTTGACACCATATTAGTTGAGGGATGGAACATTGCAAGTTACCTGTGTAATTTATTTATGTGGAGCAACCCTTTGCCTACGAATATGTCATCAACAATTATCTACATTGAAGGTAGGGTGGGAGCAATGTTCCCTCGTCAGTAAGGATCTGAAAACAATGGTTGTTGAAAATATATGAACGAGTATCGTGGGAAGCACCATTCGGCTACAATATAATTCAATACTGAATACGTTGAGGCATGGGGCTAAGTCAATTCATTGGAGTCTCAATTATATCTCTCGGCTGATGCAAATGGGGTTCGGTCATCTTCTTTCGGCTAGACTCGATTTCCGACCAAACCTTCATCCTTAGATTGCAGCCATGTCGTCCAAGCAAGGTAGAAAGGCAAAGCCTTTGAAGCGACCCGAGGCTGAGAAGTAGTACGACGAGGATGGTTTGGCTAAGCTTCAGAAGAAGAAGAAGGATGATGAAGGGGCACTGAAAGAGATTAGAGCCAAGGCATCCATAAGGGTTCTTTGGAGGTGCTGGCCTCAAGAAGAGTGAAAAGAAGAAATGAGGTGTTTCTGAAACCCAAAGTTCGGATGTGATATGATATTCTCTGTATCGAATTCTTTCAATTGATGGGTTGGTCTGATTCTAGCTGAATGTGCTCCTAAACACTCGTATAAGTGCAGTGTAATACATACGATGTTAATACATCGTATGACATTAGGTTGCTCCGTATCGTATGAAATCATGTTAAAAACGACGAAGTTTAACCACCTAATGATTATAGGTGATCCAAACAAACTTAAACCTAAATAGAGAAGTTTCTTCATAATTGACGCCTCAATTTCAAAATTAGTTATGACCATCTAAAAGAAAGTTAATAAGTTTGGTCGACTAGAACAAAAGTATGTGCTTGTTTAGTCACCCAAATTTGTATCGTGATCAAATAATATTTTCGAACACTTGTAAGTGAAGACTTAGTGTAGCATGAATATAATTCAAAACAACCGAATCACTAACAAATTGGTTCTATGGTCTAGTGGTCAGGACATTGGACTCTGAATCCAGTAACCCGAGTTCAAATCTCGGTAGAACCTCCACGTTTTTCTTTTTCCACTTTGGCAGCTTTAACAGAAACAGCGACCTCGTAAGGATTTCTTTGCAACCTGTCCTGTCCTCTCCACCGAACTCTGATTTATCTCTATCAGTTCAGACTCTGTCTCTCTCAAGCCTAATCAATCTTCACCCACCCCATTTATACAAAACCCACCATGCCAAACTGGGCAGGTAATTTTATCTATGCTTGTGATTCTCATATCTTCAACATCTCTATCATTCACTGTTGATCAGTCCACTACCCAATTACGAATTAAACATAAAGTTTCCACCTTTGATTTGGGTTTCATTTTTCTTGAACCATATTCACTCTCAATTACTGGGTTTTACTTATCTGCTGTGCCTGATCTTCTGAACTCGGTGTTTTTGGCTTCTTTGTTTTCTTCTTTCTGTGCACTTAATGTTTAAATGTGTCATCTTTACTGCCGTTACGTTAGTTTTATTAACAGAATTGGCGTCCATGATTGATTTGTAGCCAAACTTGTACATACTAGACCAATATATTTGTAGAAAGGTGAGAGCTTTTTGCCAGTCCTGACATTTGGGATGTTGGAGGTTTCTTTTTAGAGTTTGAGACTTTGAATTTTGATTATGCTATAGCAGTGATGCTAATATATCTGTAAATGTTTGGATGCTTTATAGGACAAGGTGTTGAATTTGTATAGTGGTCAAGCCAGTCTTTGCTTGCTTGTTACAGTTTTGATCTTTGATGGCGGAATTGGTTGGTCCGAGGCTGTACAGTTGCTGCAAGTGCCTAAACCATGTCGCTCTTCACGATGATATCATCTCTAAAGCCTTTCAGGTGAAGATCGAGCTTCTTTTTGCATTGATAAGTTGTTTTTATTTTGGTTTTGGGTTGCTTGTCATTAAGTTCATGGAAATCAAGTTTGTGTATTTGCCATTACACTTGGAGGAAAAGAGTATTGAAATCCGAACCTAAATGTATGCCGAAAACAGTCAAATAAAGAACTCAAACTCAATTAGCCGGTCTCTCAATTGTTCTGTGGTAGGATTTTTGTGTTCTGCACTATACACATTTATTTAGCATGTAGAAGATAAGATAGTTTTGTTCTGGTTGTGATCAAATGAGAGGATTGAGAATCATGATTTGACTATTTCTTCTTTCGTTAAATCATTAGGGAAGAAATGGTCGAGGCTTTCTCTTCTCATATGCAAGGAATATTACAATCGGGCCTAAAGAAGACCGACCCCTCATCACCGGTCTGCACACGGTTGCGGATGTCTACTGCTGCGACTGCCATGAATTGCTGGGCTGGAAGTATGAACGAGCCTTTGAGCAAACACAGAAATACAAGGAAGGCAAATTCATTCTAGAGAAATCAAAAATAGTGAAGGAAAACTGGTAGCCTTTGCAGTATCTAGTTATCTGTCTGCATGCAACTGTAAGTTTATGGGTGCCTCTATTCATCTTGTTTCGAAAATTCCACCAATTGAGAAAGTTCAATTATTGTTCTGCATTGGCATTCCTCCCTTCTTTGTTATGTGAATATTGTATTGATTATTGATTTGTTACTAAATTGTGATTAAATTTATAATAAAGTTTGTGAATAATTCAATAGACTGGGCAAAGGTATGTGAGAGATTAATTTTGAAGTGAGCAAGTCTATGATTGATCTATCTTATTGCCTTGAGGGCCATACAGTTTTTCATTTTCCAACTTAAATTTGTAAGATGAACTAGTAGGTTTGTGTGTTCCTTTTGATTGTCAACAACGCTCTGAGGGTTAGACTGGCCTCAACTCAGAGGAGGTCAGATCTGATGACTGGTTAACTGCATTGTGCCATTTTCTGGTATGTTCCACGCTTTGCATTCGGTTGATCACTTGTATTTGTTCATCAAAATTCGAAAGCTGACATGCAGAAAACTTCAACAAATGACAGCAAGACCAAAGTAGCAATTTGCTCGAAGGTTCTCTCTCTCTCACTGTGTTTTTTCTTTTCTTTAATCATCTTTTAATCAAGTTTGTGATAAAATCCCCAACCTTAGAAATCTAAACAATGAATCTGGTCATGAATTAAAACGGCAGCTGAAATTTATATGAATGGCCAGTCACGCACTCGTACAAATGTATTGAAAAATATACAAGCAAATGGCCAGTATTTTGTGTTATCAATAAAGATGATAAAATACTTGTTTTCACATCTTGATTCCGTGGCCTTCAAATTACATATATCACTATGTATTAGATCAAGGGGTTCATTGTTTCTTTTAACGGTTTTGAAAGATGATCTCGTTAGTTTTGCCTCAACACAAGTTTCACACTTATGTTTCGCATCAATTTAAAATGTTGGTAAGTGTTTCATGTTAATTAACCTTCGTAAAGTATCATAATTTACATGTCCTAGTCGACCATGTCATAAATTGGAAGACTTAAGCATATAAGTGGAAGACTTAAGCATATAAGTGGAAGTGCTAGCTTCATTCATATTTTTGATAATTGTCATTACAATCAGTTTGAACATTCCACCACTCATAAAACCCTTACGCACCTACATTCCACTTTTAGACAAAACAACTTTGTCATACTCTATCACAATGCGGAAACCATGAGTGTTCAGCAGTGCAGCAGAGATAAGGTTCTTACGGATATCATGAACATATAAGACATTGTTCATAGTCAGCTCATTCCCAGAGGTCATCTTCAGAACCACCTTGCCATTGCCCTCAATGACAGATGTGGCTGAGTTCCCCCATGTGCATTATCTCCCCGTCAGTGGTAGGCTTAAATTTGGAGAACATCTTTTTATCAACACATACATGATGAGTAGCTCCAATGTCGAGCCACCACTCTTTTAGGTTTGAGCCCATCATGTTCACATCAGATACCATATCAGAGAAGTTAATGTCAGAGACATCCATTGTGACATCTTCAATAATGTTAGCCTCGTTATTTTTCTTCTTTTTTGGCTTGTTACAGTCAACAACTCTATGACAATTCTTGTCACAATTGAAGCATTTGCCTTCAAATCTTGGCTTTTTAGAAATGTCTCTTCTTGGTCCCAGCTTGGACCCTTTATTTTTGAACTTTTTTGTCTTTGAGCTTTGACCATGTTCCATAACATTTGCCTTGGCGGTGTAGCCACTGACCAAAGTCTTCTTTTCAGATCCTCGGTTGTCTTCTTCAATGCGAAACCTAACCTCCAGATCTTTTATGCCCATTTCCTTTCGTTTATGCTTCAGGTAGTTCTTGAAGTCTTTCCAAGTTTGTGACAATTTTTCGATAACACATGTCACCTGAAAGGTTTCACCAAGCTTCATTCATTTAGTGTGAATCTCATGCAAGATCAACTAGATTTCTGAGAATTGACTCATCACAATCTTATAATCAATGAGACAACCCATAATGAACTTTTTGACACCGACATCCTTGTTTTATATTTCTTTTCAAGGGATTCACACAGCTCCTTAGTCGTTCCCATACTAATATACACATTGTACAGTGATCGGCCATGCCGTTCACGATATAGGTCCGACATAGATAGTCGCCATAATTCCATGCATTCACAACGACAATAATTGCCTCATCATTTTGTTCATCTTTTTTAAGCTCAGGAGCTTTCTTAGTTATGAATCTTGCTAAACTTAGAATGACAGATAAAACATTATCTTCCCTTGTCACCTCTTAAAATGCAACCCAATAAAATGCTCAGGCTCCTCTCCATAAGATACTGAGACAGATGCTGGGCACTAGGGTCGAAGCGCTACATCTACAGACAATATATTCTTTTCGTGAACCAAACGAGACCCTATAGTAGGTCTATCTAATTGGCCACCACACATGCTGCCGAGATTCCCAACAAATTGAAAGCCGCCACTAGAAAATACCTCCTAAACACCACCGTGGGAACTCAGATTCGCGTCGATAGGACCACCGCCGTCACCAAGAGCCGAAACATCATCCAATCAAGATTAACCAGATTCCCTACCCCACCAAGTCGGGTTGACTACACATGAAAAGTTGTAGTGAACGAGTGATCACAATTCACAAGGCAGGGTGTTGATCAATTTGATTTTGTGCCAGACGTAGCTCTTCCATTCGAGCGAGCATCATTTCCAAGTTGCATACAGAAACCAAAGTCTCCTTCATATCCTTGGCCACCTGCTTCCTCATCATACATAACAATCCTCGAAGATATTCATCCAACTCCAGAAGTTTGTCCAAGTATTGATACCTTTTGTGGCTCTCCCCTCGATGTACCTTGGAGCATTTGTCAACGAGCTCGATACCCTTCTCCAATTGTTCCCTCAGATTTTCCAGTTCCTCCTTTGGTAGATGCAATATGTTGTTATACTGTGATATCTCTTGAATGAGAGGTTGGAAGGACCTTGCCGTGGATTTGAGATCAACTAAGACAGGTTTGAAGCTCCTTTTGCCGTTCACTTCTACATCAACTTCCAAAACCAAGACTTGAAGCAAACGGCAAAACACTTGCTCTAGATCCTGACCAGCCCCTCCTCTTCCTCCATGTTTCACCTGACTATTGCCTTTGTTCTGCTCCTGCTGCTCGTTTAGTAAACCACATAATCTTGTTTCCAAATCATTTTGCCTGTCGCGTATATTCCTTGCAATAATCAAGAGCTCAATTGTCTCTCTCTCTTCCTGCAGCTTTAGTATGTACAACACTCTTCTAAGAGACCTGAACAGTTCGGCAAGTTGGTCGGAGTAGCTTCGCTTCATGCAGTGATAGTTCCACATGCCAAGACTCGATAGCTGGCCAACTAGCTTCACTCCCTCCTCCATTTGCCGATCGAGATTTCGGGTCTCCTCATTTGGCAGGAGAAGCATTTCTGGTTCATGTTGGGCGATTCTTGGTTGTAGAGAAACCAGCGTCAGTCTGAGATCTTCAAGGAGCGACGTGAACTTTGTACTGCTGCCTATTGCTTCCTTAACACCATCAAGGAGCAGCTTATACATATGTTTCCTCATTCGTTTGTCCGCCATGATTGATTAGCTTACAGTGTTGTATCGTAGTGTAATGGCCTTGCATGCTTATACGTAGCAGACTCTTCTTTACCTCTAAGTAATGGCCTTGCTGTTGAGAACTTTGCTTTCCTTCTAAGTAGAGGAATGAGGGTAGAGTTGGTCAACAAGATGGTTTCTTCCGTAATGGCGAAGAATTAAAAGAAATAGGTGTGACTACAGCCCCTAGAGGATAATAGAAAACGTAATTATATTAAGTCGTGTCAAATTTGCTAATCAAAACGTAAGAGCTAAGGTTAATATATATAGAAGAGACGATCACGTTTCTGTGTGCGGTGGCTAATACAGCAATGTCAACTCAGTGTACAAATTGACAACTGCTAATGAAACGGTGTCGGTTAAAGCTAATGTCAAATTTTTTGGCCTAAATGAAAGAATAGGCGTGCACATCTGAACCTCTATAGCATTCATCCAAACTAGACTTGTCTGATCCAAAAAACTTGACCCTCTTGAGACAGTAGTGATGCCGTACTCGGATGAGATATCTGAAATCATTGGTGCAGCCTTCACAAACCCTGAATCCCAATCGCTTCCATCAATTTGACATACATGCTCATCCCCACATGAACTAACTCACTACAAGAAGGGATTTAACCGACGAAAATTTAAATCGTCGGCCTGTTTTTTCGTCAGGTAAAGTCCTTGTAGTGATGACTTCAGCAAATGAACCTCATAATACAATCTCTGAAGCCGCTCCGGCGTCTGCAACACATCCTCAACACGCACCAGGCTCCACGCCACCTCTAAACCTTCAACCTTATCAAACGCCTTATATCTACACATTCCGAAGCACCATCCAAATAAGATTCATAATGACTTATCTTATAAAATTTGTAACATCTTTCGTCTTATTTTTTTTTTACATCTTTCGTCTTATTAAGTTAATAAAGTAAAAACCCTATGAACAAATCTAAGATAAAAATGTTTAGATATAACACCGACTAAAGATGATACATTTGTGTTAACTGTCAACTGGTTTCGTGGTGTAGTTGGTTATCACGTCAGTCTAACACACTGAAGGTCTCCGGTTCGAACCCGGGCGAAGCCATTTCTTTTTTGGAATGCTGTTTTTCACTTTTGCAACAAGTTGCTGCTGTACTGAAATTGAAGAAGAAATTACGTGCCCATTTTTTGGTAATGGTTGTATAATTGACCAAGAAACCAACCATACTTGAATCACTCCACACTGATCGAATGAATGGTAAAACTTACTCGAGTTTCAAGTGACATTCAGTACCATTATACATTTCAATCAGCCTGCACGGAAGAATTTGCATTGAAAGAAACTAGCCATCCACATTAGACAAATGGTATATATCTTACCTCATCATATCGTTCTAACAAAATGGATCATACTATAGAGAGAAAAAAAACATAAGTACCCTACTAGCAGTTTGCAGATCTCAATCTGTCTCTACTATCATCACTTCGAGTTTTGAGTACTTATGAATTCAGCTCCACAAAAAGGCTGGCTTGAGGATGCAACCCTGCTTCTTTTAAGTTTAAGTTGGCTTTCTCTGGACCGTATACCACTCGTGGGAAGTTAGAGACCAGGCTGTAATCCTCGACATCTAAGCAACCCAGAGAGTCAACGTAGTCATACAGAGACTGGATTGTTGTGGTACTGTAGAACCTCCTTTCCTTGCGTTCTCCGGCTGGGAACCTCACCAAAACCTGATTTGCCAAATGACATAGATTAGGTTGATTTACTATTACTACGAGTACAACAATGAACACGGTAAGCAACATGCAACCACTACAGTAACTGCATGCCTTAAGTTTAGGTGAATGGTGCCTTTGCAGTTAAGGGCGTAAAAACTATAGATACAATAACTTGATACAAGCAAAGTGAGCATGTGGAAGTAATAGAAAAGATCAAATTCTAAGGTGAGAGGGATTACTCTTGTAACATCAAGTCCTTTCTCTGGTTCAGCACCAAGAGCCAAGGCCTTCTCTTGACGTATCCTAGCTCGTTCTGCCTCTCTCTCAGCAGCTTCGCGTGCTTCTCTTTCACAAGCCTCTTCTTCCTCCTTACGCTTCCTCTCAGCTTCAGCAGCTTCTCTTTCCAGGCGTTCTTGCTCTTCTCTCCTCTGGGTTTCCCTTGCCTGAACAAAGAATGATAACATTAGGGCAAAAGGGGGCACATGAAAAGAAAACATAATCAGAGAACATAGATTAACTAATAATAGCATACTTGGTCAGCTTCAAGTGCCGCTCTATAAGCTGCATCCTGCTCTTCTCTTAAACGAATGTTGTTTATCCTTTCTTCTGCCTCACGCCTGGCTGAACCAAGAACAGAAGCACTCTCTTCAACCGCTCTGATCAGTACTGAAAGCATTTCTTCAGGAGATCTTGGTCCCTCAACCTGCAAAACATGAGAAGATGAATCAACAAGGTCCAATTACACAAGTATACCCCCAGTTGACGTAATTCAACCCTATTCCTAAGCAATCAAAAAGAGCTTTTCAAAAGCTTGGGCTTATTATGATCCTAAAAAAAGAACCTAAAGTTCAGACAACATTTATTCTTAACAGATCACCCAAGAGCAATATAAGCAGAAATCAGTGTCCTGCAATCATACAAAGACCGCACTGAAAAGTCACCAACTTCAAATTAAGAACACACACAAATGATAATAGCAGAAACTTTTTCCTAATAGTTATGCATTATACCCTTCTTTTCACCTTTACCCCCTCTATAGAATCAATTCTAACTTCAAGTTTAGGCCAACTACAATGCAAGTGCAGAGAAACAATAAAACAACACAAACCAATAAACTTCTATAAAAAGTGAGGTTCAAAACAACATTAGAAGTCGTTAGAGATGATAACAAAGAAAAAATGAAATACAAATAAGATTAAACAAGGAGACAAAGTACAATAAATCTAAAGTTCTAAACTACAGATGGTTGCCACCATTTCCAACATTTACTAATACCAATCACTTCATCAAACTCATATGGTTCTGCCACCACTACTCAACATTAAACACATTGCATGAAATAAAAAAGTTATATGGGAAAAGCCAAAGATCATTACCCCATGACACAAAGACACCATACAATTGCTAATACTGACAGGTCAGTCCAAGCATTTACGATCAACAGAAATGAACCAATACAAATGTCTCAAACGTACTATTTCCACAAGTGATGGGAACTTTGACCCTCTATAGAGCCAAGACATCTTCATTTCCAACTTCAGAACAGTTATAAGCGAAATTGATATATAAACTTCATTTATGTATATTCTTGTACACCATAGAATGGCCTTGGTACAACTAACCTAGCCCATTAGTTACCAACAACCTTTAATTTCAGTGATTATAATATCAACCCCTACAATGTCAACTACATTCATATAAAACTAAGTTAAACCATCGACAATCAAACTCATAGAGGTTCAATGGCGTTACCTGCTGAAGCAGCACAATCCTCTGGTTTGTTGAAGCCATTACAGCAGCACAGAAGGGATACCTCGAGGCCTTCAAACTGTTACTCATCTTGAACCCCTCACTGGCCCGAATGCTCCCTCCCCAAGACACGAAGTTCTCATTGATATATGCCGCCAATGCATCCGAGCAAAGAGTCCTCTCGCAGAACGCCGGCGTGTCAGGATGCTCCGGCGAGTGCAAATACACAAACAACAGCTTGTACGAGCTCCTCGACCTTTGCAACGCCTCCATAAACCCTTCCCCGACGAAATTCGGCCCCCTCGTTCCATAATCCCTCTCGAAACTCGCCACGAACTCCATCGCCTCCGTCGCCACCGACACCAGCCTCGCCGAGCCGCCCCGGCCGGAGCCCATCCCTAGAGAATAAGACAGCACGCCGCCCGCGGCCCACATCCCCAGCCCAATCGCGCCGGAGATCAACCCTAGACTACCGGAAATTACCGAAATCGGGAGAGTGATCACCCTCCAGACCAATCCGGGAGGCGCGGCGGCGTTGGAAGGCGATCCGGATTGAGAAACGAACTGCGAGGCCGCCGCGGCGGCATCGGAGGAGGTGCCGGCGGCGCGATTCTCTGGCGGAGGGGCGTGATTCTCGGTGAAGGTGAAGGACGAGATCGCGAGCTCGAGGTCCCAGCCATGGGCGGTGAGGATCTCCTCGCACAATTCGGAGTCTTCAAGGCCGGTGATCGCCTGGAAATTAGCTAACTTGTCGTTCGGTTCACTCATCTCTGAATTGAAGCGCTTCTGGTTCGAATCGGAGAAGACGACGAAGCCAAAAGAGAGCGGAGCAGACGAAACGACGACGTTGAATGGATTGGGGTTTATAGAGGCTCGTATAGTTGGGATGGAATAGCAGAACAACCTCTTATTATTCATAATATGACGTAAATGCCACTGTAAGGGGAAAAGGCACGAAAGGCGGGTGAGTAACCGACAATAAAGTGGGTAGCAAACGACGTCGTAATCAAATGAAGGACCATCTCTACTCTGTCGCCCTACAACTGCTCAATAGGGTTAGACAGGTTAAGTGTTCGAATTACCTAAAGATAGAATGAAAATTATATCGCTTAAACATTTACAACAGTGCTTATTGTTTAACAAGAACAAGAGATTTGCCTAGATATCTTTTATCTCTTCAATCAATGCCTTGCTCCTCCGTTCGGATTTGATGCCCTGTCTGCGAGACCTTGAATAGTTCATAGCTGAGGTTTTCTCTGCGGATTTGATCATCATGCTCAGTTCCCCAGATGCAACAGCTCTTCGGAATAGTTTCTTCTCTTCTGCAGAAAGATCATCAAAACTAACTTCACCTCCTGTAGAGAATTAATACAATGATCTCCTGTTAGTTATGTGGAATGACAAAGAACTCATGCGGTGGATAGTGCAGAAGACATACAAGTTATAAACTAACAACGATAAACTAAGGACTGCAAACTGCTTATCCGAGATATACTCTTGAGTGGACTTCAGATGGTGAGGCACTAGCAGCATTTGATAGATTCGGAAAGAAGTGATAGAAATTGAGAACATTACAGAGAGGAACAAAGATGAGAGATGGAAGAACAGAGTTGGGCCCATTAAGATGCCGCATACCTTGCTCTATCCCAGCACCTCAGATTACTCTAAAGAGGGTGGACTCACTGGAAAAGGAATTCCCAACAGTATTTCAATATGAGGCTTTTGATCTACGTACAAGATGGTAATCATTCACGGAAATGCGATATAGAGTGATGTAAAACTAGCGGTTAAGACTCATATAGGATCATGTGTCCTTGTTCCTTGATTGTGATTTAGTATCCATGAATTTGTGTAGATTACTCTCAGAGATATCAATCACTTCTGCAGGTGTGAATGTAATCAAGAGAGAATTTTTATGCCTCTCTTTCAGTTTCTAATCTCAAGCTAGTAATATGGCTAAAATGACACGCTACAAAATAATGTAAAGCAACCATGAGAGAAAATCTTTCCCAGAAGAGATTGAAAAAGAGAGAGAGAATAAATCTGAACAGTCATCAGTCATCACAATAAAAAACCGAAAATAAAAGTTCTATCCAGTTAGATTTCACAATAGAGCTCCAAGTGAGAGAAGAATAATGCCTAATGTACCCCAATGTCAAGTCTTCTACTTGAATGAGGAGATAAGTATGTCATACACTCAAGAGAAGAGAAATGGACAATGCTCTGAAAGAAAAATCTTGACCATCACATTCCAAATCCTATGTTGTTTTACTCTTCCGTATCTATATCTCCTTTCTCATTCATTCAACCACCTTAGGCTTCAATGATCCATCAACCACCTATGACATTTCAGAGCACAATTTCCAAAGGCTACAAATCATACTAGTTGGAAACTTTATCTAATGGCATCCCTCGACTTATGTGATAATTCAGTAACACTTATTTCATCTGTAAACAAACTTTCCACATTCCAAAGTTCAGCTCTAGTTCCTAAACCAAAGTTGAGTAAGACCCTCAGTCGAAACAGCAAATGTGAATGCAAAACTTACAAACTAAGACACAAATATCCAGTAAAAATAAGTGGCAGACGATGCGGGAAGGAGGGTCGAGCGGCGAAGAGGTGGAGGGTTTTTCGGAGGTGACAATCGAGTCCGCCATCGCCAGAATCTATCGAAACCTCCAGGGTTTATGAGGGTTTTGGAGGCACTGTAAGTCAAGAATGTTCTATGCTTTCTTTGTAGAAGATCCAGATGAATCTAGGAAATGTCTAAAAGACCCCCATTGAGTTGTGGAAAGCCTGGAGAAACGACAAGCCGTTTGATAGCATTTGGAAGGCAAACAGTTTTGTGAAAGAGATGAAGAAAGAGATGTAAGGCAAAGATTTGTGATCACAACTCAAGAGTTGGGATGACCCCAAATGAAGAAACAAGTTCACCGTGAGGTAAATGTAACAATTATCTCTATCTAGGTAAAATGTAATGTGTTTCAGGGTTGATGTTTGGTTTTATTTTGTTAGAAAATGCGTTGCAGCTGGCAAAGAAGGCAAATGAAAATACTGTTATTTGACAAGAATCGGTTTGAATGTGCTTTATTAACAGTGGTTTGCAATACACAAACAAGCACTCAAGGGCATAAACAAATATCCTATACATGGAAAGCCAATCTCAGAGGCTGGAGGCCATTGCAAATCTTTTTAGTTTTGGACACATGTGAGAATGTAGAACTTCCATTATAAGTTTATAACCACCTCCTCCCTCTCTAAATTCACCAAAGATGGATTGTGTAGAAGTTAATCACTCTGCACAGTACAACACATATCAATCTATGCACTTTAATTTTGAAAAAAAACCATCATCATCAGTTTGTCATCTGAAACCAAAGGTTCAAACTTGGAATGCTGCACTTGTTTATAGTCGATGACCTAAAACAAACCATCATAAACAGAACTGGTGACATAATGTCTCCTAAACCTACAATTGAATATGTCAAGGAGAGCACTATGATCAACTAGGTCTAAATTTATCCATATATATATATATATATATATATATATATATTTCATCTAAATAATTCTATTTTTTATTCTCTTTTTTCTTAAGTGGGTGTGTGATCAGATACCTCTGTCATCTGCTTCCCTGGATAAGTTAATTAGGAAACACCACTCAAGAAAATAAAAACTATGTTGATATTGTCTATTGTGCTGAGGATCATCTATTGAATAGTTGCATCTCATAATATATAATTCTATTTCTGTCTTACTATTAGAACAAGTCCTCTAATTTCCAACTAATTGCATATGCCCCCATATATTTTGAAGGTCAAATCTTGTATGGCCTTAGTTTCTTATCTTACAGCTGTTTCACAATGACAGGGCAAAGATTAGATTTTTAACCAAATCAATAGTGAGTTTCATTATAAGAAATGATTTTATTCAATTTGAAACAGGAGAAAATTAGGTCATGAAGAGAACTAAATTGAGGCACCTTTATCCTTGTATAAAGTTGAGCATTACCGTAGTTGAGAACTGGGCTGCATTTGGTTGTTTCTGATATATATCACTTGGCTGGAAAAGCACTCATCTCCACAGCAGCATGCCTGTTTCGATGAAATACTAATTCAACTATCAAAAACTACACAAAATATTAAGAGATTTATACTACTTAAAAGCTTATTACCACCTATGTATGCATGGACTTCTTATAAAGCTTCAAAAAAGTATACTGGTCTATTTATCACCTTCATATAATATGACTTTTCTGTTTTTCAGTTTAATGTATTTGTACAGATTCTATCTGATTGTTCAGGTTCAAAAGTTGGTAGGATGTACTCATGTAATTAGTACTCGAAAAATAAAAATGATTGAAGCACATTTCATTCAAATTAAAAAAGGGACCAACAAAAATATACTGTGACCCAATCATTTTTATTTTTGACTAGTGAGAAACTGAGAATGGCATAGTCAAAATAGATTTAAACTGTGACCCAAGTTGTTAGATTTGGTAATTTACAGCACATCTTTAGTAATATGAAAAAAAATCTACCAATCACCATTATGCACAACTCTCACACCTCTTCCTTATGTTCATCTGGTACATTAGATTTACTATCCGCCTTTTTTTCATTCATCTCATCTGCAACAGACTTGTATAGACCCATCTCAGCTAGTTCTTCAACTGCATTAACCATGCCTTCAATCCTTGTAGTAATCTCAATGAGTAACGAAGCTAAAGTCACAAGTGGCATGATATCCATGAGAGCAACTGCTCCTGTGTTCTTTTTATCAGGGCAGTTGGCTCCTTGTAGCGGCTGCGGATTAATAAATAAAGTAGGAAGAGATTTTAAGTCATCCTGGAGTTCCAAGACTGCATTGTTCATTTCTCCAACTAAATAATCTATACTAGATGATTTCTTCATTGTCATCATAGTCCTTGCAAGCTCTTTTATGACTCTTGAAGACTCAGAGCTCACTTTCAAAGCAATGTTGCTCATATGCTTCTTGATCAACTTAGGAACCTATTGGTCAGATGAAGTGGTTGAAGCTTAGCAATGGTGATGTCTTTCTATTTTCAATAACTAAAATAAGATGAGAGATCCTTCGTTACCTCATTTTCGGAATTCACACAACCATCAATGGCATCGATGCAATAGGCACAAGCACGCATTGATGCTCCGACTTTGAGGTATTGCTTCCATGGATGTCTGAAGTTGAAGCGGCCATGTGCAGGCTCCCACCTTGCAAAATTAGCCTGTAATATACAATGCCGAAGTCAGAAAGTGATTACTTACAGTAACTTAAAGAAATTTTCAGTAATGGTGTTGTACCATGGCTTCTTCTGTTGCTTTTGAGGTTAACACACATTTGTAGCCGAGCAATTTTGTATCAGATTCCTTTTCACCATCTGAAGAGCTTCCACTATCATTGAAATATTCTCCAACACAACCTGAAATATAATGCAACACTTACACAGTCAATGATATTGTCCTAAACATGTTTGACCATGGATTTGGTTTTATGTGATTAGAGTATGCAAGTACCATCTAAGGAATAGGCAAGTTTGTCCATGTTTTTAGTGATGAGCATACATAGTTCCTCCCCAGCCCAGATGGGGCAAATAATCATGGTTACCATAATGCATAATGAAGTCCCAATGATGATGGTGTAGACTCTATCGTTGGCCATCTCCAATAATTTATCCACCCGGCAACCTGATACTGTTACTAAACTGAATGTAAGGATGAAGATCATTGCACCATAATCAAATCGCTTTTTCACTGATGGTATAAATCTGGAGAAGGTAACTGCAGAAGCTGAATTAAAAAAGGAACACATTAGTAGTCTTATATAGCCAGCTTGGAGGGAAAAAACAGTAATAGGAGTACATACCTAACAAAAATACAGAAATCCCATTGATGAAAGGCTCAAATTCTTTTCCTGATTGACTCACTATCCAATGGATGCCAATGGCAAGGGAACCAGCAATAAAGGTTCCACAAATTCTGTTCAAAGATTTACATATTGTTGCCCCTGCATTTAGAGAGTGAAATGTTTAGCTTCAGGAAATGAGGGCCATACTTAACATCAGGTAGTCCTATACAAATAAGGATACTTAAATGACCAATTTTACCTTACCTCCTAATAAAGATACACTTGCAGAAAATTAAGTAATCTAAGAGAAGCTAGGAACTTACCAACTGTGTTTTCAAAGACAACCACAACAGTCAAGACTGCCCACATAGCATTTCCTCCCATACCTTCATACAAAGGTCTCACATAATAAAACAGTGAAACAACAGTGAGTGCCATCCCTACTTTCAAACAATGAATCATTTTCCTAGGATCATTTTGTCCCAACTCCCAAGCTTTCTTGAAGAAATTGCATACCTTCAAGACCATTTCCATAATAAGACCCTTCAGAGCAAGCCAAGCTCGGCAGGCAAGCCTGGTCTCTGGAGCCAAAGCTTCAGATGAACCATCTGCCATTTTTATTCTCCACTCAGTCACACTGCTCAGTTCCTTCTGTTGAGCCATTTTTTACAATAAGAAACAGCTGACTGCCAACTTCTAAGTTGAAATGGAACTCAAAGCAATGGTTAAGCTTTGGTGAGGAAAGCTGAATGACTATTGAAGTATATATATAGCGGATTTCTGAGGTCTCATATTGGTTTGTAATAAACAAATCTCCATGGAAAGGTAGTGTCATAGGCTAGAGGCCTCTTTTGTTGGACACATGTCAAATCTAGAAGTTTCATTTAATTCTCCTCTGCACATAAAAATTTGTACGTATGAACTCAAAACTAGTATACAGTAATATAGGGCATTTCATAGCAGAGTTCTATTCAAACTATACCATCATGACGAATCAGTCCTTTTCATTTCAGAAATCAAAGAGCCAAAGCGCAGTCTAAAATGATATCTGATAAATATCCATATGTCAGTTGGTATATAAAATTAACATCATGCTACATGGCAGGGGATGTTAAGATATCTATCACACATCAGGAAAAAAGAGCATTGTTTGTGGGCTTATAAGGATTCGGGCTATTCTCTTCGTCGTCAATTGGTTTTGGAGTTGAACCCCAGACTACTTTATCGTGATATCAGAGCGGGTTGCACAAGTCCACGTGTGTTAGCGTTACCGGCCACGGCAGTCCACGTCGTCCCTAATGTTGTCCACGTGTTAGGTTTGAGGGGTGGACACAAGTGTGGGGACGTGTTGAGATATCAATCCCACATCGAGATAATGGGGTCTTGTGGGCTTATAAGGGGCCAATTGGTTTTGGAGTTAAACCCCAGACTACTTTATCAGATTTTACTGGTAGAAAATTACCATATGTAATTAGAAAACTACTTGCAGTGTGAGTACCTACTTTATGCAGACTATCATATTTCATTTCATAAAAAAAACTCAGATTAATTGGTAAAGAAGCACTGTAATTTCCTTAATGCCCCAAAAAGAGAAAAGAGTAGGGGTGGGAGTTTGATACTGAAATCCCGATACCGATCCCGACCGTTCCGAACCGAACTCGATCAGGTCAGGACATAAAGTGAAAAAAATGTTGTCCTGAACCGTACCGAATCCCGAATTTATTAATCGGTTAAGAATCAGTATGAGCCAAATAGATACCGAATGTCCCGAACCGTCTTGAATCCTTCTAAATTTATAATTTTACTAGTTTTAAAGAAAAAAAAAGTATGTATTTATAATAAAGAATTAATCATTTTAAAGTGATGAAGTCGCCAAATTATGTTAGTTTGTTGATTTATATTAAGAAAAAGTGTTAAATATTGCATAAATATAGTACAAAAGTGATTGTTTAATTTATAGGTATAAAATTCTAACTTAAAACCTTATGTCCCGATTGGTCCCGAACTTATCCTAAATTTTTCGGTATCGGGACGGTTTGATACCAAGTCTTAAAATCACACATCTCGTCTCGTACAGATACCGAAAAAAAATCTGGATCGGTATCAGGATAGATCAAATCCAGTACCATCCCATACCGATCTCACCCCTAGAAAAGAGTCTTAATGACCGAAACCAAATGTACATAACCTACTACCAACCTTCATCAACAGGTGAAATAATGTATCCTACAATTTTTAGTAGATCATCAGCACACTATGAACAAATAGGTATAAAATAAATATATCCTGATACATTTGTTTCCTGCTCATGTGAGCACTCGATAAGATAATTAGGAAACACCACTCATGAAATGCAATCTCTAATCTCTAATCTTATTCTGCAAGTACTATGGTATGTACCAAATAGTGAACCAATTGCAATTTGTCTTATTAAAAGAAGTCATTTTCTTCCCACTAAAATTATAGACCTCCCTCTATTGTTTTCTATTCAGCTGGAAAAGAAAAATCTGTTTCCAAGTCCTTTCAGGAAAAACCAGTAGTCTTTTCCCCTTAGTGAATGACCCAATTCTTTTATGTTCCCTATTTTTAGGGTCAATTTTATTCCCAGTTGCTCAAGTTACTCCACAGCTGTTTAACAATGATACGGCAAACTGTAGAGAGAGCCAATACTAAATCTTTAGCAAAAACAACAGCGGGTTTCAAGTTTCAACTACAGTGGAGAACCCAACATGGCCTAATTTCAATTTTGATATATAAGCAAATTAGGTCAGGAATAGGATCCTCATATATTTTCTTCCATAAGTTGAGCATGACAGTTGAGACTTGGCTGATACCACTCCGAATAGTTGAATGGAGCAAGCACTTATCTCCTCCTCCTCAAGCTTGATGAGCCTGTCCACAGCTGCATGCACTGATCGAGTTGAAGGGCTATTTCAGCTATTATCAAAAAGCTACTACTCCACAATATTATCAGATTGATTATCATACATTTCTTAAATAGTCTTAGAGATGTATTAGCACCAAACTTTACCGAAAGCTGACCTAAACCTGTCCTAGATCTCAATAAATTTAATCCCACAGCTTATACTCTTCAGTTGCATAAAGCTCACTGTGTTTCAAACTTAGGATTAGTTTTCTTTCTCATATGAATCCTAATACTATATTATTAACTCAAAAGAACGTTGGCAATTCTAATTTGTCCACCGAAATCCCTCTGTGAAATTGAAACAACAGTTATCGAACCTAATTTTCAACTGTGCATCAGACAGATCACAGATGCGTGCGGCGTGCCTAATGATAAAATGTCTAAGCGTATGATAATTCTAGTGCGTGATGATTCATGATACTCTACAGACTACAGTGTAACAGTTAAACAGTATATGCATACACAAATCCAAAGACAACAAAAGCCAAAAACAAAGTAAAAGAACAAATCTAAAGCAAAGTAGTACTGTATCAAATCCAACAGTCATCTTGCTTCGAAAGAGATGAAGGATACTGATCAAAGATCGAACAGATATGTACTAATCAAAGCAAAATGTAAGACTGGAGATAGATGAGCGCTTGAAACTGGACTCATATCACTTTATGCAAGAATTGAACTCATTGTGTTCGTCAGGTTATATTCAGTGTTCCTTCAAGATTGACATATGGCGAAAACTTTCTTCATTTTGGTCACACTTTCTCCATTTTGGTTTCGTCTTGGGTACTCATCAACCCAAAATTGATCGTGATATGTAAATCATCTAATAGTGTCCCTCAAATGGTGTTTAAGATTAAGACTGAGGATCTCTGGTCTATAAGGCAATGAAATTCAAGTCCTTCCCACGCAGAACATGTTTTGTGGATCCATTTTTGCATATTGTGTTAGACAGAGTGAATAAGAGAGAAGTGACAACATTCCATCATTACTATAATAATATTAAGCCACAACAGAAAGGCCAAGACAACAAATCAGTGATCAGCCTACTACTATACCGAGTTTATAATCTGGTCGAAGATATAAACATGAAATCCCAACTACTGCTAGTTCACCATGTCTTGAACATACGATCATGGTTCTGTGCGTTGCACAGCCTTCCTAATTGGGGAATTAACTCGCAAAAACAGCACCAACAATTTTTGAAGGCACATCACATCCTAATCTCTCTCTTCTTGACATTATGCACACCTCACAACTACTACTCCTAAGGCATCTGGCGATGGAATGGTAAGCCAATCACCTTTTCCATTACCAAAACACCTATCATTGCATATCCTCAAAAGTAGTGCTCAAGGAACTCCAGCAGCAATCAAAAGGAATATCATGTTAAGCTGATGGGAGGAGGAAAACTACATGGCTGGAAACTATCCAATACAGGAGGAAACCCAGTGTCTACTACATTGTTGGCCCGGCTGGTTAAATCAACCACACTGGTACCGCTTTGCTGAAGAAGCCGGACAAGGGACCAAAACACTTCTATCCTGGTTATATGCCTAGATGCCTATAACAAAATTTAAGATTAGTATCCTAATATGAAGAATAAAGAGAAACATCAGTAATCAGTAATATATTTATCTTTTACTAAAGCCTCACCTCAACGATAAAGTGCGCCCATATCTTATCCTCTCGGCTCTCCATCACCCCCTTCAAGATATTCAATCCAAAGCCCCGTATTTCGTCTGCTAACTCAAGAAAGAAACCACGCTCCTCACAGAGGATCTGCAAGAGATGATAGAAATTACAGTCAGGAGGGACTGAACGTTACGGCAAAACTCTTGAAGAAAACTTTCATCATGTGTCTTTGAAATACCTCAATAAGCATTTGGCCAGGTGTACTCAGGTCCTCGACAAGTATAGGGCAAACCACATTTTGACCCTCAACTGCTAATGCCCAAGTATTGTTACCACCAGATCTACTGCTGTGATCTTTTAGAACCACACCCTTCTCCTTTCCAGTCAGCTACAATATGAAATGCAAATTAGTATCACATTTGTTAAGAAACATTGAAACATCATACACAACACAGTAATAACCAAATCAACTAACCTTTGACTCATGAGGTTGTTTAAGCTTATCAGCATGTTTCGTCACACCTTGCAAGAAAATCATGTACTTGATGGTGCGGTCCAGCAAAGCATCAATGTTACACTGCTTCATTAACAATATGTATGAATGTCAGACTATAATTTTAGAGACAAATTGTACAGTATGAAAATATGTATCCACTGAAAGCATAAGAAGTACCTTGCCACCATTGGGAATCATCCCCCTCAAGTCTTTCATACGATCTTGGATCTGCTGACGATCCTTGGGCCTTGGTCGAGTACTCTCTCCAGGCTTTGCCCTCTTCTTGGCGGACTTTGTGTGATCTTCAGCCTTCTGTGGTTTTGCTTGAGATATAATTCTAGCATTGACACTATAACTATCATCGATCCATAGGCCCACCTGTGATTTTGGGAGAACCTCATTCTTTGGTACAAGAAAGTTTGTCTTGTCCAAGTTATACAAAGGTCCCGTCAAATGCATGCTCCCTCCAGAACCAGCAAGCCTTGCTAACTGTACCTGATAACTGCCCACAGATGAACTTTCTAATTTCCTTTTCCTGGTGGAAGATTGGTCTTCTAGACTGCATGTAGTCACAGAGCTGGAAGTAGTATTCATTCCATTTAGAAGCTCTTCTAATCCTAATTCCGAGAATAACCCCCTCCGGGGCCCAGCCACAGAACCAACTTCTGCCTCTTTGGTCAAACCAGTTCCGGCAGCCAAGCAGTCACCAGTGACTACTGGCATTATACTATCTTCCCAGCATTCGCGGACTTGACCACACCCGAGATCTGTTCCCAAACCATGAAACAAATCATTTCCAGCACTCTGAATGATCTTAGATTTCCCATGAGCATCAGCACTGAATGCATTCGTGACGGAACTTTGCATGGAGGTTGCTGGATGCTCAATTGGTAGGTTGATAAAGTTGTCATCTTTAACCAGACTAGATGACACTGAAGTTTCAAACACTGGTGACAGGTCACCATTCATTGTGGTTGCCATGCCATTGAAATTCTCTTCTGGGGAAGCAGCAAACCACTGAGAAAGATCATCCATGAATGATTTTGAAACATCTGTAATAGAATCAGCTCGGTTAAACTCTACAGGGTATCCCTGTAGATATTGCTGACCATCCATCTGATATCCACAGCTGCCTTGAATGAGAGTTGAGTCTTGCGCTGTGTTTCTGCAAGTCTTAAGAGAATCCTGAACCCCAATATCAGATGCCAAATGTGGGTCATATGAAGCCAACAACGAAGGTTCAGTACTCCATGTACTAAACAGGGTTTTATCAGCTGAGCCCATATCATCAGATGCTGTAGAATGTAAATTCATCGCAGATAAACAGCTTCCTCCTAGGTCTTTAGATTTATCACCAAGTATGTTGGCAACGTCTCCATGAAAGTTTGCGGATGAAACTAAGGAAACAAACAATTCATTTAGATCATTGGATTCATTGTTCAAACATGAGGGTGCACCAGCCAGAGGGATAATCCCATGAAGATTGTTGATCTCCCGGAACACCCTTTTTGTTTCGTCTAAAAACTCCAACCTCTCCATAATCTGAAGAAAACAAAAAACATATATAAAAAAAGTATTAGTGTTGTGATACTGCAACTCTGAACATGTTTTCTTTTTAGAATAAGAATGTTGACCATAACCAAGTAGAGAAAATATGTATAAAGCTAGATGCTCTCATTCAACTACCTTTTCAGTGGATCCAAATTGAATTACTCCTGATTCCACAGACACTGTTGCAATGGTCTGCAAGTTAAATTGATTTGTCAAGAAATATGACTTATGGTTGGATGATTGAAGGTGCAGAGCAAAAACATAGCTCTAAATGGCTTTGAAAGGTTAAGATTTCTTATAAATTTCAACTAGTCAGCTTTCCGGAACAAAAATCAGAGAAAACTAAAAGGAAATTATTATACCTTCACACCAGAGGAAAATTGGCAACGGAACTCTGAATCATCCTGCAAATTGAGAAATCATTTTCAGATAAGTAAATGAGTAAACCGCAATTAAGTTGCAAAAACTTGTTGAATAAACAAAACAGCAATTCAACAAGAACTTTACTGTCCTACCTGAAACAGATTACTACAACTTTCGATGGGATTGCATGAATTCCACTGTCCACTGTAAGCATCTGAATGCATCCATTGATGCTTCCCAGTGAAAGCAGTTTGACCAATAACACTGTTCCAGACAACAAAATCACTCCCGTTAGAGCTTTCTGATGTTTTTGTTGAAAGAAAAGGGAGTCTTGTGGGAAAATCTTGTAATTCAAGCATAAATATTATAGTAGGGAAAAGGTAAACAATTTAATGGAATCTCAAAAGTGAGCAACTAAAAATGGAGTACAAATTTTGGGCTTACCCTTCTCCAAGCATGTGGACCTGTGGAAGCATATTTTCAATCACTGCTCCCATGTGCTCTTCATAATAGGCTTCTCCCATTGTCAACAACCTAAAGCATTTCAAACCCAGAATTTGTGATGAGCAAATCCTCAAATTAAATTTCAGATTGGGACTCCAAAATACTAAAACTTGAACTAAAATAAAGGCTTAATCTCACATACACAAAATGTAATACCATTTTCAACATTTCTAGACACTGAAAGATTAGATTTTTGTAAATCTTCACATGCATTACAAGCTAAAAAAGAGTACCCAAATCCCCCAAGAACAAAACCCAGACAACACAATGATACAAGACAGTAAATCAACAAGTAGAAAACACAAAAAGGATGAAACTTTACATGGAATTTCTCTGATCAAAACGCCACAAAACCCCATAAGACCACCCATTACCAACACAAAGACCCTTAAGCCTCTCTTTAATCACTGAAGCTTCACCCATGTCACTGTAAATCCCAGACTTCACCAACCCAAACCCATACAAATCGACCCGGGTCCGAGTCAAACCAGGCAGCTGAGCTCAGTCAACACCAAACAAAACCCAACAACCTCCTCTTCTTTGCAAACCTTAATGCTCCAAAACAAAACCAAGTTGTCTTGTGTTGTATGCAACCAAACAAGGGAAGGGGATGAGACAGTTAGAAGAATCTGAAAGCAAAAAAACAAACCAAAAGCTTGGGCTTTGTGGGAAGTTTAGAAACTTTTTTTTGGAAATGGAAGTTAGAAACTTGAAAGTGGTCGGTTTTAGGGTGAGTGTTTCTGAGTTAAAACAAAAGGTTTATATATATTGAGAAGGTGTAGCTTTGGTAACTTTGGTGCCATCTTTCTTCCTTTTCTCAATATTGCTTCTCTATAAATGTGATTGTATTGCAGTCATTATGATGAGAGAGCATCAAAGAAAACTAAGCACAAAATGAAGACGAAAATGAAATATGACTCTTCCCAAGTTAAAGGGGAACACACACACTGAGATCTTTGAGTATTAATTTACTGTGGTGGTGATATCTTTGTCTTGTTGGCGACTTGGTTGGACTTGCCGGTGACTGGTCCCATTGGTCCGCCCAAAGGGTTGATTTACCTTTCGGTTGGTTTACCGGCTATCCTCGGTATGGTTGATTTTCCAGCAAGGAACTGTCAAATCCCATGAGATGTTTGTGTTTTCGTGATGATTGAAGAGATGAGAAAATTTAAGAGGGTAAATCAAAGGGTTTTATTGCATGATTGTTCGGGATTTTTTTTGTTTTATAATTGCAATTTATTCTTTTTATATCGCCTATTTATTGTTGTGTACAGATTTTAGATCGTGATTGGTTTCGAATCTGGAGAGATTTTAGAAGGATATATTATGATCTTAATTAGCTAAAAAATATTTATGAGGTATTGAGGTGGTACGAAGAAAATGGAATAGGGAGAGTACGTTTTGGAGACTAATTTGTGGATTGTTTGTAAGAAATCCATTCAAACTTTAAAGTGCATTACGGCAATCAATTGTATTACAGAAGTAACGGTATTACACCACTCATGCAAACGTTTTGAACTTTTCAGTGCAGTGAAAATTCTTGTATACATTAACATACAAGTGAACTAAATATTTATTAAAAAATCCAAACCGTTAATAATTATATTTAGTTTTTATTTTAAAAAATAAATAGTATCATAAATGCAATCTAACCATCCATTTAAATTGATTTAAGTGTATCATGTTACACCCAAGACGCTATGCATTATAAGAGTGACAAATTTTGTGTTTAGTCATGATGGAGGCATACCGTTTTTTATGCATTCGTGTAGCTTTCTTATTCATAGTTACATCTAGCTCACAAATTTTGATAGAATCATTTTTCTATTATATAAATATTTTCAAACATCATAATTTGAAATTTGACTCGTCTAAGACACCACAAGTATAACATTGATCCAAGCAATTTTCTGTAATACTTGTAAAAATGCAAAACATGCATTTTTTGAAAGATGAGTGCTAGCCTTACACTCATTATGAGTGTGGATGAGCCACACTCACTTTTAAAACCATAAAAAATCATTTTTGAATCCTCCTATTATAAATTATATTTTTTATGGTTTGAGAATGGATGTAGCTCATCCACAATCATGATAAGTGTGAGACTAGCACTCCTCTTCTTAAAATTTTCTAATATAGTTGTAGCTTCATTTTCTTCAAGAGACAAGAAAATGTTGAGTTTCGATTGCAACTTCAAAAGAAATAAAAGAGCAAAAGGAATCAACTCACGAGAAGGTCGGCGTCAAGATACACAAAAATACAACACCATAAGTCCATATCTATATGAACTCAAAAGAATCACTACGAGCCTATACTAACCAATATAGAAGCAATAACAATGCCTTTCCCCATTTTTACTTCCTTAAGATATATGCATCATCTTCGATTCTTACACTAATGAAGAAGAAAAACGAAACAACATTGAAGGTGTCCGGTTCCAACCTGGGCGAAGCCATTTTTTTCATTTATCTTTTTTCATTTGTACAAGAAATAGGGTGTCACTATTTTGTCTTTTTTTTTAAAAAAAAAAAGAAAAAGAAAAACAAAACATGCTAGCATTATCAGCATAAACATCATAGCCGACGAAATAAAAAAACAGGGTGACGATTTTTTTTTTCGTCGACTAAAGTCTATTTTAGCCGACGAAATATTTTTTCGTCGGCTAAAGTAGACTTTTAGCCGACTAAATTTAGCCGACAAAAAAATATTTAGTCGGCTAAACTATTTTTTTCGTTGGCTATAGTCTATAAACTATAGCCGATGAAATAAATAATTTCGTCAGCTAAAAGTTCTTATATTTGCAAATCTAGACAGCAGCTCACTTGGAAAAAAAACGGGAGAAAAAGTTTGGGTGTTGTCGAAATTGTTTGGTGTCGTCGAAATCTGTCTAAAATTAGTTTATGGAGCTATATATAGGTACGTATATGTGTATATATCTTGGTTTTGAGTTGGTTTAAGAGTTTTATTTGAGTTGAATTAATGAATTTTGAGTGTGATTGAGTTGATCGATTTTGATTTGATAATATATATGAAGTTTTTGATTTGATAATATATATGAAGGTGTTGTTAATAAATTGTCGATTTTGATTAAGTATATATATGTTAATTAATTTAATTATAATATTGTGTTGATGCATGGTATGAATTAATTAAGTTGTTGATTATATGTTGATTTTGATTTTGTGATGATTGATGTGTCGATATATAATATTGTTATGTAATTAGTAATTATTATATATATGTAAAACATATATATATATGTTAATTATTAATTAGTTATTAATTAATTGTTGTAGAATACTAAATGATTTGAAATTTTATATATGGAATTAATTAATTAGAGTTATACATATATATTTTGTTATCTTTTTAGCATATGGATAAAAGTTGAATTTCGCTTTCAAAATAGGACAAATGATATGGTAAATGAGTTATTAGTTTTATTGAATATGCGCTAGCTAATACCATTAGGAATACAATTTTCTATTACAAATGCACGAAATGTCAGTGTCGTACTGATATGCATCGATTTGCGATTGACAAAGTATGGTAGCACCTGAAGAGTAAAAAGCTTTGTGAGAAGTACACATGTTGGATATATCACGGTGAAACATCATCATGGAGTCCGCATGATCATGGATAATTTTCTAAGACGGGCATTACATCTAACGATCAAACAACGGCCTTCATCAACGATATGTTTCCTTATGAGAGCGGTGTATACTCTAAAAGAAAGTATATGCCTGAGCCGGTGCAGCTCTTCCCTAGAGTTATCAACATTGCTGGTATTGACAAGTACAACAAACTGCTTGCTTTCCAACAAACTCATGTGTACCCTAATTGTCAGAAGACGATTCTTGAAAGTGTGATGGACGTAATGAAGATTAAAGTTGAGACAAAATCGACCGTGAAAGCTGTTGATGATTATCTATAGTACACTGCTTCGATACTGCCCCACGGTCATCGTCTTCCTACCACTCATCATAAGGTCTGATGTATCCTAAAAGATCTTGGGCTTTTCTACATCAAGATCCATGCATGTAGATATGACTGCGTTCTCTTCTAGGGTAAAGATCCAGAAAGGAATGACCTTGGTGGCCTTGACGCATGTCTGGTATGTCACACTGACATGTATAAGATGACTCATACAGGCAATAGGAAACCTATGAAGGTACTTCGGTATTTCCCGTTGAGGGATAGGCTGAATCGGTTGTACATGTCATCATACACGGCCAAAGCTATGAGATGACATGCTGATAGGGAATTGCATGACGAAGATACTCTTATACACTCTACTGACGGGGATGCTTGAAAACATATAGACATAGAGTTTCCTCATTTTGCATCAGAGGTCCGAAATGTGAGGCTCGGGCTCTCATCCGAAGGGTTCAATCCTTTTGGTAACATGAGTCTTCAATACAATGTATGGCCGGTGATTTTGGTACCGTACAACCTTCCTCCATGGATGTGCATGAAGAATGAGTACTGTTGAGTTTGTTGATTCCAGGGCCCGGTTATCCAGGGAAATATCTCGATGTGTATTTGAGAACCTTAATTGAAGAGCTTAAGTTTTTTGAGACGTTGGTCATCCTATTTATGACAAGTACATGCACGAGATGTTTCCAGATGCATGTCATAGTTGTTGGTACCATTAGTGATTTTCTTGCCCGTGGGATGTTATCAGGCAACGTTGTTAGGGGATACAGGGCTTGTCTAGAGTGTCATAGCAATGAGAGAAGCAGCAGTCATTGCAACAAGATATGCAAATTGGGTCACCGTACTCTCCTTCCGTATGATCATGAATGACAGTTCAATGATAAGACATTTGATGAGACTGTAGAAAACGGTGTGCCTCCTAGAAGATGGACGGGGAAGAAATTTTAGTCATGCTTAATGACTACGATTTTGGGCAGCTCAGCAATCATCTCAATATTGTGGCGACAATGCCTGAAAGACCTAAAAGGTACAAATTCTGGACACATAAGAGCATATTAAGGGAACTCCTATACTGGAGTAAGTTGTTGATCAGACACTACCTAGATGTGATGCACATAGAAAAGAATGTGTGCGACAGTGTGGTGGGTACAGTACTGAACTTGGAGGGGAAGACGAAAGACGGTCCTAAGACACGCATTAATCTTAAAAAATGGATATACAAAAGAAGGGAAGAAAAAAATGTCTCAAGCTCCTTACACCGTTAAGCATGACCAGAAAAACGTAATTTTCATGTGGATGAGTTATGTGAAGTATCCTTCAGGCTATGCAGGAAATATAGCCCGGTGTGTAAACTTTCGAGACAATAAAATGTACGGGTTATAGAGTCATGACTGTCATATCCTGCTACAACGTCTCTTTCCTATTTTCATTCGACTGTTCCTTCCCCGTCAGGTGGTGGAGCCGTTAGTAGCGTTGTCAAGATTCTTCCAAAAATTATGCACAAGAGGTTAAGGACATGGTCCATAACGCGATGTCGGTAAGTTTACAAAATTCCTAATTAATATTATGTATTATATTATTGATTTATAAAAAACTAAACTAATAAACGGTTAAATGCAGATATGGTTTGACGTTCCCCAGCACCTGAGGAACACATGGACGGACATTGTGTATGAGAGAATGTACGTTGGAAAGTTAATGAAAAAACAAGATTGTATGTGTAATTAATAATATTTCTAATATTTTTATGGTATCTGTAGGTACAAGGAGTGAAAGAATGAGTTGCGGGCTCATTGGACTACGCATTAGAAAGCATGTTCTGGTACCCCTGTTGAGTTCGAGTTCAGGGGGTACGAGTGACATTGGCTTCTGATATTAGAATTCAACAACCCTCATAAACATGTAATTAAAAAAATTAATTGGTTATATTGTTATTAATTAGCACGTTTTTAAAAAAAATTATTAATATTTTATTTTTTTTCCTTTGTAGGTCGTTTCTCGAAAAAATGCTCAGAACCGGCAACGCAACACAAGGAATCATCATGTCGGTTCTAGACCGTTCACATCGTTGATGGACTAGGCAGCCAGGGAACATCTAGAAGCAACCGGTACGTCTATACGTACGAGAAGACATATCCTAACGTCCATGAAGATATTGTAAGTCATTTTACGTTTTCAAATTTTTTAACTTATATATATGTCAAAATGTTAATTAATTATTATTTTCCTATCTAATTAGGCAAAGGTGAGGCAGACAGTGACGAGGTGATGACTGTTATAGTGAGAGAGACATTGTTGGACACGCAGTAGGAAGAAATGTCTAAAGCCATGTCCCGGATCGACACTTCGGATCCGACGGTTGGGGAGAGGATTACGAGTACAACCTTCCCACCGCGAGGAAACAACTTCTACTGTTGGGGTTTAAGAAAGGTTTGCAAGGGGGTCCTGAAGACCACTCCAGAATTTCAAAGAAAAGCAGCCTCGATCAGCAACAGAACGAGTCAGCTAGAGTATGAAGTTCAAAGACTACGGGAGGAGCAAGCCGCTCATGTCACTCATGCCGCTGAGACGCGAGCTCAAGCTACCGCGCATGCTGCTTATGTTGCCGCCTAGACAGCATATACTGCCGCCTTATAAGAGTATAATGTCTCGGTATATGCAACCCAACAGGCGGTGCAACAGCAGATGTTCCAGCACTTGCAGTTGTTTTCAGCTGCCCAGCTTCATAAACTTTCGGCTCCGCCCATGCCTGCGCTTTTATCGCTACCTCAGCCGCTGTAACCTCCTCAGCAGCAACTTCCTCCTGATGTCGATATGAATTTAGATGATATAAATTTTGTGTAATAAAGTAGTTTTTATAGTTTTATGTGTTCATGAACAATTTATAAATTTTTTAATGAAAATCGTGTTGTCACCATTGATGGTGTTGTTGGTTATAATTTGAGATGTTTTGGTGTAATTTGCAAGTTACTTGGAATGGTAATTTAGAAATTTCATTTTTTTTTGCTGGAGTGGACTTATAGCCGACAAAATTTATCATAATTTGTTGACAATAATATTTTCATTTTTTTAAGGTTTAGCCGACGAATTTGGTCTATTTCGTCGGCTATAGTAGTATTTAGCCGACGAAATAAATCCTAATTCATCGGCTATAGTAGCATTTAGCCGACAAAATATGGTGTAATTCGTCGGTTTTTTTTTCCAATGTTTAGCCGACGAATTATAATATTTTTCGTCGGCTATAGGTATTTTTTATTTTTTTTATTAAATACTTTAGCCGACGAATTCTTTTATATTTTTCATCGGCCAAAGTGTCAGACTATGGTAGACGAAATAATGTTTTGTCGGCTTTAGTCTTAACTAGCAGACGAAAAATATAAAAAAATTTGTCGGCTAAAGTAGTAGACTATAGCCAATGACTACTGATAGTTTCATCGGCTAAAGTCATAGCCGACGAGTCTTTGCCGACGAATTGGATTAACAGGCCAACGAAAATTTTTCGTTGGATAATGTACTGATCCTTGTATTGTAGCTCTATGAGTAATTTTGTGACACTTTTATTTTACTGTGGTAACTTGTTTTTTTAGAGCATCCCTTACTCTGTTAGATCAAAGTTTGTTTTGCTCTTTAACATACCAACACGAGCTTGCATTTTCACTTAGAAAATAATCAACCCCTTTGAGATTTGAATGAAAACAAGTTCTTTTTTTGGTACATAAAAAAACAAGTTCTTCCCACTATATTGAAGTAAATCTCAGAAGTGAAGAATGACGTGAAGAGTTATTAACTTAATGTTGGACATTGTCTTTGTCAATCTCCTATCTAATGTCGAGTTTTAAAAAGAAATAGAACTACAATCAACTTGGAATTGAACAGAGCGAGGAAAAGTACTGTACATAGTGGCCAATAGAAATGGTGGTCATCGGAGAGGAGCCCGGATATTTGGGCCAGAGAATATTCCGGTCGGAGTGATATGTTGGTGGGGGCAGTGGTTGGTCCTCTACCTCGGAAAATGTAACACTAATAAAGAGCTAAAGTGAATAGAGTTGTTGGTGGGGTGGTCCTAGGGTTTTTAGGGTTGTGGGGTTTGTAGGGATCATCTTCTGGTTTTACCTTCCTCCAATGCATCCCTCGTTTTCTCACTCTGTCCTTTCCGTTTTCGTCACGATCCACAAGAACAGAACAAAACCACCAATAATCAAACGCCAATTGCCTTCCAGTTCTCGATGAAAATTGATAGTATTCTTAAAGCTTGACTGCTTTTGTGACTGTGTCCATCGATTTTTCCATGCAGCTGTAAATAATAGTTATAGTATAGTGTTTATGTTGAGATATATATATTTTATATTAAAATATGAGACATTGTTCGTGAGTTTATAAGGGTTTTGACTACTCTCTTTATTGTAAAGTGGTTTTGGAGTTGAACCATATATTACTTTATCATAGTATCAGAGCGGGTTACTCACGTACAAGTGTGAAGCCCAAAGACCACACGAACTCCACGACCACCCAAGTTGATTCGTCACACGTGCGGGAACGTGTTGACATATATATCTCACATTGGAAATATGAGACATTGCTTATGAGTTTATAAGAGTTTGAACTACTTTCTCTATTGTTAATTGGTTTTAGAGTTGAATATTAGACTACTTTATCACTTTATCTTTTGTCTTGCTAAATCTTTGTCAATTACTTTGATCGTGTTAAGGTTAAACAGTTAGGCTATAGACATACAGATGCATTTGGCTGTGCAGAAACTAGAAAGAGACAGCTCAGGCAGTAATATTCATGAACAAGGCAAAGAGATCGACCATCTTGATTCCTCTTCATAGTGTTCATAGCCTTTTCAATTTGATGCATTGGCACCTCATATTGGTGAGCTATCCTCGCTCTATCATATATCAACATCCTGCATATGATCGGATTTGTCTTATGCTTAGTCTCCATAGCTAGGGCTAGCTCAGTGACTTTCAGAGCTTGATGATCAACTGGTACAGCTAGAGCTAGCGCAAACCAAAGCTGTGTTAATTCAAGCAAGCCCTCTTTCTCATTGTAGGGTATCCAAGGTCCAAGCTCTAAAAAGCTTTAGGGGACACCCATTATTCTTCATAATAGAATGGATACAATATATGTTGGTGCACTAATGCAACAACTTCTACTATTGCTGCTGCATGAGATGAGTTGAGATGAGATGAAATATTTTTATGGTCCCCATTTCATATTCTCAAGCTCTTCATGGCTAGTCTGAGTAGACTTTTTTTTTATAATAAGGGGTTTGGAACCTAGCCTGGGAGGCTCAGCCTCACGCGCCAGATTTTATTAATAAAGCAAAAGAAGAAAAAATTGCATAGTACAAAAAATACAAAAGAGAAATTACGAAAAGATAGAGAGAACACAGCTCCATTTATGAAACAAAGAAAACACCAAAGCCCGAAGACAAGATTATGCCCAGGAGTAAGAGACCACTTCTGCATCCATTCGCATACGTGAAAAAATCTCAAGAGGAGGAGAGGCATGCCAAATCAGAGACGAAGAAGACAAACCCAAGTTGGCTAACTTATCTGCGACTGAGTTGCCTTCCCGAAGAACATGGGTGCAGTGAAACGTCATCAAACGGATGTGTGATAAACAATTTAACCAAGCAATGTGCAACGGCCAAGGCGGAGCAAAAGAGGAGGATGTGATACAAGCCAGGACACTTGTTGAATCACACTCCAACCATAAACAATGCCAACCCATTTGAAAAGCAATCTCAATCCCTATAATAACCCCCATTAAATCAGGAAAGAAAGCGGATTGTTGACCCAAACCTAGACAGTAACCTCCAAAGTAATGGCCAATACCAACCTGAAAGACTCCACCACAAGCTGCAGGACCTGGATTACATTTAGCTAGCCCATCAGTGTTGAGCTTAATCCATGAAAAGCTTGGAAGGTGTCAAATGACTAACCGTTGAGCAACAACTTTACGAGAAACTGGCTGGATTCCTAAGCTCATCAATAATTGAGAGTCCAAAACACCACGGGAATAACCAGGGAGATGAGAAGCAGAAAACCGCAACCAAGATTTAATAGACCAAAAAGCTCGCATAAGAGAAGGCTTCTTATCCTTAAAGCAGAGCTTATTACGTGTTCTCCATATAGCCATGAAAGCAAAAAGGCAACCCGCAAGCCAAACATTCTTTAATTGAAGAGAGAAAGACTTATCAACAATAGCGCGACATAAGTCTACAATTGAGCCTTGACGTGGTAAAGAAGTACCAAAACAACATGACAACCATTGCCATACATGCTGAGCAAAAGAGCAAGTAACAAAAACATGAGTAGAATCTTCCATGGCACTAAAACGACAAAGTTGACATACCGAAACTAAATGGATGCCTCGCCGTTGAAGCTGATCATCTGTTGGCAACTTATCATACAAAAGGTGCCAAACAAGAATGGAGAATCTCGACGGGATGAAGTTCTGCCAAACCTTAGCATGCAAAGCATTTAGAGCAAAATGTGGACGAATAAGATTATAACCCTCTGAAAAAGAAAACAATCAATTACTAAATTCTTTCCAAATCAAGAGGTCATCCTCAAGGTCAATAGGAAGCGGACAACGATGAATGTCCTCAGTCAATCTCGAAAATAAAATAGAAAATCGGCATGACAAATTCCATTACTGATCAGAAATAAAAGAAGCCACAGTAGTGAGAAGAGGCTTAGGAAAGTGGCTAACATGCAGTTTATCAAGGATGGGAGAATCAAGCCATTTGTCTGACCAAAAAAAACATACTCACTATCTTCTATGATCCATCTGGAGTGCTGAAAAATTATAGGAATAACAGCTCTTAATCCATACCAAATTGAGAAGCCAAAGTACCTATAACGCATGTGACGAGAAAGTGAGAATCTCTTGCAAGCATAAGAGTTCCATAGAGATCTAGTACTGAGGGTACTCCATCCCATACTCATGAGAGCGGCTGTATTAAGAGAGTTAAGATCCCGCAAACCAAGTCCAGACTCAGCTTTCAGAACACAAAGTTGACGTCATGAAACGGTGACCATTTTCCTGACAGCAATATCACTGGACCAAATATAGTTTCGTGCACAAGTAGACAAATGATTCAGCAAAGAAGAATGCCACAAGTACACCGAGAAGCTATGGAGAAATAAGTTTTGAAAAACATCATGAACCAATTGAACCCGGCCTGCCATAGATAACAATTTACCATACCAACCAGTAAGACGCACCTTTGCTTTGTCAACGATAGATTGGAGATGAACACGTCTCGGCATGCCTTTGAAAATAGTGACACACAGATAAGTAAAATGAGCAATCCCTGACCTGAACCCCAAAATTCTTTGGACGTTCCTACGCCGATAAGAATAGGATTCTCCCACATAAAAAGTGCTTTTATTCTTGTTAACCATTTGACCAGAAACAGCACCATAGGAGTCAAGAAATAACTGCAAGCGACTAAGAGACGAAACTTCACCCCTACAGAATATGAATAAATCATCCGCGTAAAGCACATGAGTAAGCTTACAGCCCATTGACAAAGATATAGATTTTACTAGACCAGACTTTCATACACCCCAATAACCCCATAGGGCAAAAACCCTACTTTACTCTTCCTTCCCAATTTGGATCTTTCACACTCTTACTTCATGTCAACATGTCATTACACCCATGAAACCATCTTTCCCATCTCAATCCTATTTCAACAAATCACCTAAATAGCTAAGGACCACTCCCTCTTTTGTTTTCTGCATCCTCAATGTTTTCATTTGCTTTGCTAATATTTCAATTGGGGTTGTTCATGTTGGCATTCACTAAAACATGGAGATATCTGTTTGTGCTTTAAGTGAGAAGATCAAGGATAATATGGTCGACGAACAAAACAGAAGATGAATGAATGAGATAATAGCATAGAAAATATATGATTGAGGGTAATCATCCAATTCCAGAAAAAGCTTAATTTTCATGAACATAGTCATTTTGGTGTGTTTATTTGTTAGTCAGCAATGCTCATTATAAGGTCTCTGGCTTTAAATCCATACGAGCAGCATCCAAGTTTTTGTGTTAGTTGGTGGGAGTGTCAGACAGAGATCAGAAAGACCCACAAGTATTGCAAAAAAACACAAAGTTCTTTCTCCATTTTTGTTCTTAGCATCACCACCCCTCATCTTTATCAAGCATAAAGACCATGATTTTGCCTCCTGGAAACAACACACGCTTCATCATAGCCGTTGAGAATTTAAGTCAACTGCATCAATAAAACTTTAAATCTGCTGAAAAGGGGTGAATTAAAATCCAGCAATGGGATTTAGGATTGCTGGTTGTCTTTTTCTTTTTCCCTTTTGAGCTTTTGTTCATAAAGAAACACACCCTGCTTAGTTAAAAACCATCTGTTTAGATTGTGATTGAACAACAAAATAACATAGATCCTCACTACTTAAGTGTTTGATTATTGTGTTATACTGGAATTGACATATTGTTAGCTTTATTTGCCTGGGAAAACATGCTTTGTCCTGTGAAAATAAAGCGCAGAGGGACCTATTAAGGGGTACTGGACAGAAACCATTATTCATAGAATCAGTCATAATGCTGTTATATTCTCTCTTTCAGAAAACAGTGGAACATAAGGATTGCATTCTAATTTATCAAGTTTTGACTTGTAAACATTGTAATAATAGCTCATTCATCCTTTACCAGATTGAAGTTAATTATTCTTCAATCGTTCCTTCGAATTGTAACTTGAGTACATCTACAACTGTATACAATTCCTTGAGTTCAAACTGTTCATCATCTGCATTTATAACCATCTTCCCCGCTCACAACTCAAACCATCATATATCAGAAGCTGCTGGAATTCTACTTTACATGCATGTATGTTGTATATGCGCGTATCAGTGAAACCCTAATAACGCCGCCTAAACCCTAAGGAGCCTCGTTTGGTTGTGGAAATTTCCTTTCCGGATGCTTACTGCGAAACAAACGAGGCCTAAGTTCTTGTTACGACTTAGACATTTACAGTTTATCTTAAAGTGACTAGCTAGCTTAATCAGTTGATTAGTAGCAGCAAAAGGTTATGAATGCCTAGCTAGATATAGAGCAATCGACCATCTTTTCCACTTTGAGAACGTACTTATGGGATGATATGCAGACTTCAGAGGATGACAGATACTTGCAAGTTCGAGCAATTATTTATAATTAAGCAGCACTGAGGAAAGAATGTTTAAAATAAATAAGTTATCATTTTAGATAATAAAATGTGCTCATGCTGGATTCTATTCTTGTAAAAGGCTGAAACTTTTCATGCTGTAATTAGTGGGATTCTCTAACAATGTTGATTATCACTCAAAGCATCTTTATTTTTGCTAACGATAAGGAGGTCAAAGGGATTATAGAGATTGGGATTGGATTTAAACTTCATCCTTAAACACACGTCTACAGTACACTGATATATTGATGTATTAACTTTGGTGTGGTTTTGTTTTTACCACTAAGGAAAATGAAGATGGGGGTTTTGTCCTGGTTGAAATTCTGTCATTGGATTTCATGGTTTTCAAAATCATACCAAGGAATCTCAATGCTTTATTGGAATTGCGCTAGGAAAGCTGACAAAGCATTTGAATGATCAAGCTCCCACACACATAAGGTTAATTTCTAGCTATAATGTCCCGTAAAAGTGAGGCATATATGAATGCCAATCTTATAGCCTCTCTCTCACGTTACCATCAAAAAGAGGAATACAATGCCATTTCAAGGCATACTGATATCAAATTTCTGGCTTCCTTGGCTCAACGCATAATGGAGGTACCCGATTGGACACCAAAGCAAATACAGCATCATGTCTTCTGTCATGGTATACCTAGGGAAAGTATGCATTATGATTACCCCATATATATATATATATATATATATATATATATATATATATTCATTTGGCTTTATATTACTTTGATTACAGATGGACCGGATTACAAAAACGACCAAACACTGGGCTGTAAAAGTTAAATGTACACCAGATAGAACAAAGGGAATACTGTCACTGTTCTCATTTGGGTTAGTGCATCTATGAGAATATGAGACGATGATCTCTAGGGTTCACAGGCTTCAATAAGGTGAAGAAGACTGAGACCTAGCTTAGGGAGGTGGTGCCATTTATGATATTATAGCTAGCTAGCCTTGTTGGTGCCATATGTGTGCGTATATGATAGCATAGCTAGCTAGCCAGCCAGCCTTGTTTCTTTCTTTAATATGAGAATAACATATATGTTGGGGCAATGGGGCATGGTACATTGGATGGAATTTGGATTAGATTTAAAATATATATATGAAGGCTTGTTAAGAACTTGAGACATGTTTTGAAGAAGAGACCTTCTGTATTTTTTAAATTCATCTAATAGAGACAAAGATTCTATATCTATTGTGCATTATTGGGAGCAGATGGATTTTGGAAGTCGACAATTCCATCCAAAACTCTAGGTAGACAATTTTAAGATATTTTGGTAAGAAATGAAATCAATTAAGTATACGAACAAAGTGTCAAAGAAGTATTTGATAGGATAATCAAACATACAACATAGTTTCACTCGATCAAATGTACTGGGCGAAGCGGATTGGTGCACTTGCACCATCAATGTGTAAATTATCAAATTTTCGTATGTGAATTTAGAATGAAGACTATAAACCTTCAGTTCCTTTCTTTCATTTTCTTTTTTGATCCGATCAAGTTAACCCTAAACATGTTCAATGTCTCCCTCTCAAAATATGCAAGCAAACCAGAAGGGCCGGAAATCCAGTTTTGGCTCGGGTAAGACAAGTGTAAGCACAAGACTGGTCACGGCAAAAGGGGGCACTTATTTTTTTTATCAAAGTATTTCATTCTCATATAAAATAATACCTCATGAATCGATCCATTATTTTACGTACAGAAAGCAAATAAGATCAAATGACTCACGTGCATATAACACATTCACTACAAATTTCAGCTCTCATACTATCACAATTGAACCAGTAAATCAAACAAACCTAAAACATATAGAAACATAGACTATAAACTATTTATTTTAAACAAAAAAATGATGGGCTTAATTCATCAAGCCCACGAATATGACCCAGATAGTTGAAGGTCTAAGACCCATACCCATCACCCTCTCCCTCCACTTCTGGTTCCTCAGAATACCAGCACCACCCAATTTCGGCGGCCGACCTCACCCTTCCACCATCATGGACTGCCTCAAGCCGCCAAACCTCACTCCAATCGGAACCAGATCCTAGCCGAACTTTGCACAGAATCTAGATCTGACTCGAAACCAAATAGGATCCAAGTCACAGCCAAACAACAATCGATGACGACGCCAGCGTGCATCGACGACGACGACCAGCGACCGAGATCCTCGACGCCTGACGTTGGAGAACAGTGATGATGCTCAACATCAACTACGACGTATGATGACGACGCTTGAAGCCCAAGGTCAAAAGATCTAGTCACCTTTGACTTCTGGCGATCTTGATCTTGATCCGCAAGCTCTAGTTTTTGATTCTAAGGTTAGTATACTTGGATGGGGTTAGTATACATGAATTTCAGAGTATACTTGGGTTAGTAAACTTGGATTTGATAAAATACTGGGGTTAGTATACTTGGTTTTGAAGTATCTGAGGTCAATAAACTTGTTTTGATGTATACTGGGGTTAGTAGACTTTAGTTTTTTGCATCTAAGTTAATTTATTTCACTATTTTTAATGTGTATAATGAGTTTTAGAGATACTATTTTGTAAGTTTACTACCTCTGGTAAAGTTTACTACCTCTGGAACAAGTTTTTGGTTTTGATGTATACTGGGGTTAGTAGACTTTAGTTTTTTGCATCTAAGTTGATTTATTTCACTATTTTTAATGTGTATAATGAGTTTTAGAGATACTATTTTGTAAGTTTACTACCTCTGTAAAGTTTACTACCTCTGGAACAAGTTTATTATGGATAGTAAACTTATGATTTACTACTAATGCCTCGAGTTTGTTCATCTGCTTGAGTTTACTATCCAGTAAAGTTTACTAAGGGTAGTAAACTTTAGATTTTGCATCTACGTTGATTTTTCTTTTCATATCTCTTCTCTCTCTAACTGTCACTCACAGAGCCTTCGTCTCCACCATCTCCCACTACCAGAAAAAAGACTTTAGCCGACGAAATAACCAAAAAACATGTCGAAGAAATTTTTTCGTCGGCTATAGTGGAATTTTGCTGACGCAAATTTTTGTCATCGGCTAAAGTAATCTTTTCGTCGGCTAAAGTACCTTTTAGTTACAAAATTACACTACAGATATTTCGGTGTCCGATTGACTATTGTGATACCAATCTGGAAGCGAAACGACCCTACGAGTCAAACTCATTGCCAAAGCTATGATATATGGGCTTTTTTAGCCATCTGAGTTCGTTTAAGACTTCAAAATGAAGTTTTTCTAACACTTAACACAAAAATGCCCATATCTACACATATATGAGTTATTTTGGTCGAACCTTCAACCCAACAAACTCTCAACCTGATGAGACGCATCTGTCTATCTAAAAATTTTGAGACATTTATCCCTCGATGATA
>OX637580.1:21315051-21362036 GCA_951800085.1 Comarum palustre | reverse complement strand
TAGTAATTTCGTCGGCTAAAGTCTTGACCGACGGCTTTTTCCCGACGACTTCTTAGCCGACGAAATTTTGTACTTAGGCGATGAAAATTTTTCGTCGGCTAAGGTACTGATTCTGGTAGTGTCCTACGACCTCATCCTCGCCTCCACCATCTCCGACGACCTCATCCTCCACCTCGTCCTTGTCGGTTGCTGCAACATTGAGTCCGAAGAGCAACGTGAAATCCAGATTTGGTCATGTCGTCTACACGCCGGCGCTAGAAAACGTCGATACTAGGGTTAGTAGATTTGGATTTGATGAAATATTAGGGTTAGTAGACTTGATTTTGAAGTATACTGGGGTTAGTAAACTTGGTTTTGATGTATAGTATGTTATTAGACTTGGTTTGGAGTATACTGAGGTTAGTAGATTTGGTTTTGTAGTATACTATGGTTATTAGACTTAAATTTGGAGTATAATGGGGTTAGTAGACTTTGATTTGATGTTGCCCCAGTAAACTTTATGTAAAAGTTTATTGCCCCTAGTAGAAAAAAAAATCAGGGAAATTCCGGCTACTAGTAATTTTCCGACGTCTGGTGACCAAAGACCGGAGTCTGGCAACCAGAGATGCTCTGGCAAAATATTATCTCTCCTTTTTTTCTTCAAGTGTATAAAGAACAAGGGTAAAATTGTCTCAAAAAATATTATTTTATTATGAATTTAATAAAAATTTATGTATTTAGACATTAGTAAGTACACCTTGTATTGAAATAGACATTTAACTTTTTAATTCATTGATTTGGAGAAACTTTCTTTATTTTATGCAAATGATCATTATCCCCTGCGAATACATACACTACTACATTTGTGACAATACCATGGTGAGTGCACATATTACATCACCAATGTACATTGTTGAGAGACCTCGTCATCCATTTTCACTTGTGGTGCTCATCCACAAAAAGCCACATGGACCGTTACTTCACTTTGGCATCGAAACGTTCCTCCTCCTCGACATAGACACGTTGCGGTCCTGGATCGACGTTCAAACGGCGGTCGTTTTATTCGAGAGCCACCGCCGGTGATACGGGGTACAACTGGCCGGACGGGTTCAGAATTTCAGATGCTTTTTTCTCCAACTATTTTTCACCACCGCTGTGCAGTCAGTTGTGGTCTGCCTCTGAGAAAGGCGGGACATCATGGCGTCCCCCGGTAGTCCCTGCCTTGTTCTGTCCCTGACATGTCATGTACCATGCCGGGTAGAATGATGACCCTGCCAAGTATGCTGACGCTACCCTCACGTCACTTCTCTGGAGTGTTTCTAGCTTTTGTCCCTTTCAGGCTCGCACGTGTGACAGTCCATTCACCAATCCGACTGACCTAATTAAGATATTGGGCTCATCATTCTTGCCCATAATATGGCCCGTAAGTTTTCTATGTCCAAAACCAGTTGCTATTCACAAATAAGGTCCAACAGCTTTATACATCTAAGAATTCACGGCTACGGCTGCTGTTTTGGCCAATTTTGGAAGCGGCTCCGACGTAGCTACATTGTGTTAGGTACTTCCATGCCTTGAATAAAATCTAGTATACTTTCTAGGAAAATACTTGCATCAATACCGGTATTGATGCTTGCGTGCATACTCTCATTTATTTATATATTTATTTATTTATATATTTTTATCAATGTAAATCATAATCTTAACCGTTCAACAGTTTAATTAACCAATCAAGATTATCTATGCAAAAAATCAATTTGAAAAATGATCGTTTGCTCAACCAAATGGGCAGTTATAATGAAAGTTAGCAGCCTCATAAACGACCGTCCATTTAATTGATGCATTTGGTAGAAAAAACAAATTTTTTTTAAATTGATTTTTTACAAAGATGATCTTGATTGGTTAATTAAACTTTTAGAACGGCTAAGATTATGATTTACATTGGTAAAAATATGTAAATAAAAGAGAGTATGCACGCACTCGTCAATATCGGTATTGATGCAAATATTTTCCTACTTTTCATGGTAACCGTGGATTCTCCTCCGTTTTGTTCCCTCAACTTTCCGTAGGGCTCGGGACGCCATATCTTTGCACAATCGTGGCTACCTCTCGGACGAGAGCTCCGGAGTAGAGGGTGAAGTAGTCCTTGATCGTGCAACGTACATCGATCGATTCGAGTCCTGATATTAGATCTAGCGTGTTTTTGTAGGTGAGAAGAGAATGTCCCATGTTGCTCAAAAGGGTTTGAGATAGGTAGCTTCCTGCTCAAGGAACACGGATTGCCATTGGCCACGCCAATCTTACTGCCTTCCTAGCTAGCCTTGTTTATTTGCTTTAAACAACCTATAGACATGTACCTTTGTACTTCTCCATCAAAGTCGGTGAATATCTTGTCAAACTGGCCAACGTCATTAACAAGTTCTGCCACATAATCGTAAGCTCTGATCCGAGTACCGTAGGGATCAAAACTCAAACCCATGCCAGAGATGTGACAAACTCTATCGATCAGCAACTTGTCACGTCGTAGGAAAATGCTTGTCTAGCTACACCAAGAATTGCTTAATTACTCACAACTATCATGAAAATCTCTAGACTTTAAGTAATCAAGAGAATTGAACCGGTTAATAGCATTGAAAAGTTTTTGCATGTAATCGTAAGTCTCGGCCATCAGTAGCATAAGGATTGAAATTCACTCCAAGAGAATTGACTAACTCCTCAGTAATGTGCGGCCAAATGTCGAGTGCAGTTGTCGAGCAATCTTCGAACGGGGCTGTTTGCTGTTATTCGGGACCAATTCCCAATTGATAAGTTTCTCGACATGCTTTGTTATTTCGAAGGCGGAGCGGGATGCTTTCGGGGATCTGTTCTATCACTTCTATGAGATGGTCAAGCGGGCAGAGAGGATTTTCTATTGAGTTACTTGGCTTTAGGTTTGGTTGTTTGTTTTGAGAGCTTCTGTATGTTGTTGAATCCCTTGTTGTTTTGGCTCGTTGGGAGTCTCGGTTTGTTTTGTGATGTTGTTTAGGCTCAGTATCAGTTTGTTTTATGTTTCCTTCATTTTCTAGAGTGTTAATGAAATCCAAGGTTGTAGAAGTTATATAATCTGCTATCTAGAGTCTGATGGTTTCACTCAAAGTTAGGAACCTCTGCAGTTGATATTTGGGGATTCATATTCTTACATTTTATGTTCGAATCAGATTTTATGCTATATGTGCATTACTTCTCTTCATTATTCAACATACGGGCCACATACAAATTCTTACATTATGATACGAGGCTACTTGGGTTTAGGAAGAGCACAACAACAATGCTTTCCACCTGCTGGGTTGGTAACACATTTCACTGCAGGAATACCCAAGTGTGCACATAGGGGCTTGCAGTCCTTGCTTCTGTTGCAATCACCTATGTAAAGGCAGCGGTGTCGTCTGGTGTTAACATCTTTCCCTGCCAGACTATAGTCCAAGTCAGTTTCATCCTCAAAATTGCAACGATCACTTTCTGCATATCACACAAAAATCAAAACTTAGCTCTGATAGATATAAGATCAATCACAAAGAGAGAGACACATTATACATTTATACATACCAGGAAGGTCTGCTGTGGCATAAAAAGAGTAGTGTTGGAACAAGATCAAAACAACAGCAGCAGCAGCGAGAAGCAAATGTAACTTTGATGAGGAGGAAGCCATCACTACTGGATTGTTAAATTCTAGTACTGATCTTAGATGTGTGAACAAGTGTAGACTGAGACCTGGATTTATATGCAAGAAAACCTTACCCGAATAATGTTTCTCTTTCAAATTGGATAGATTACGGTGACACTTGGTTCAGCTCAGGTATAGACCAAAGCTATAAGCTCATTTTGAAGTAAACATTTCACTTTTACCCTGATACGAACCCACTAAACACCAAACAAAGTTAAGAAAGGAAGATTTTTCACATTAAAATCAACTTTTGTAGCCACCAATGTCCTTGAAATGGAATTCAAGGCCGGAATCTGTGTTTCTCTCCCCAACCGTTGTCATTGTTTCAATTTCGGACTATTTTAAACAAATCTCCGGATTATCAAATCTTCTCAATTTGAGAACACATTATCCGTCGAACTAGTAACTGCTAGTTCATAACTACACAATTATATTATCATAACTATGAAATAGTTTCATGTTTATAAATCAAGAATGAAACTTAATGAAAAATTGGATATATCTTCATTATTCAAGTTTTTTTCTGTTTTATTTTTCCCATTCTGCAATTTTGGTGCAGCTTATGAACAAGTCTCTAATGTTGGCTTGCACCCTCTTGGCTCTTTACTTGGTGACTGTTTTTCTATCATGTTCAAATTGTAAAATGTCAAGGTGTCTCATATTTTTTCGTGAATGCAATATGATGGCTAATACTCTTGTCAAGAGTAGAACTTCATGATCTAGGATTGATCACTTTCAATAATGTTTTTCTGGATGTGCTTCCTAATGTCTCTAATTGGTTCGTGGTCTAGTGTAACTTTTTTTTTCTTCTTGTTTGGACCTTTAGGTCTCTTTTATAATTAAAATAAATAAATGATATTCAGATAGATATTAACGACTCCTCCTGGATCCACAGTTTGACAAGTCATCACCGCCCAAAAAAATAAAAAATAAATCCGCATTACAGAAAGAAAATTACAAATACAAAGTGAGTTTGTCGTCGGTGATGATGAGCATCTCCTCCCCATTACCATTATCGTCGTCGTCGCCGATCCGCTTCATATCCTCTTTCTAGCTCCGCCGAATACAAAGCGAATCAAAGCCAGCGGAGGAGATGTACGTCACGGCGGTGCGTCCGACGGATCTGAATCGGAACACGGAATGGTTTACCTACCCCGGCGTATGGACCACCTACATTCTCATCGTCTTCTTCTCTTGGCTCGTCGTCCTCAGCCTCTTCTCTTGCTCGCCCGGCATGGCCTGGACCATCGTCCACCTGGCTCATTTTCTTGTACATCTCTCTTTGTTTTCGCTTGATTTTGCTATCTATTTCAGCTTTACTTGCTTAGTTGTTGTTCAAATTTGGGGATTGTCAATCTGAATCGTTAGGGTTTTGATATGAAGCATGATGATTAAAACAGAGATGAGAATTTTAATAGGAAACCGCTCCTGTAAGTCAGGACATGATCTTTCTGTATCGGAAAACGAAAATTTGTAGTGGATTAGATGAAATTTTGAGTGGATTCTCAGTTGTTTTAGAAAATCAGCGGCTTCTGGTAAGCCCGGAGTCCATAGATTTCCTAGGCAGGATGAGGAAGATTGAAATTAATGTCTAATTGCGTATTTGGAACAGCACACATTTTGTAAGTAGTTGCTGCTGGTTGTGTGGAAGTGTTTGTTATGTGTTTCTTTGTAGACATACTCGATTGCGCTATCTATACAGAAGAGTTGGTGACTTAAGATCTTCCTGTTGATTGTTAAAGCAACTTATTTGTGCTGATTGTTTTCCCTTCTTCCTCCTTTCAGGTTACGTACCAATTCTTTCACTGGAAGAAGGGAACACCGTTTGCTGATGACCAAGGTATCTACAATGCGCTTACTTGGTGGGAACAGATGGACAATGGCAACCAGCTCACTCGAAACCGAAAGTTTCTTACTGTCGCACCTGTTGTGTTGTAAGTACTTTTAGCTTTCTTGTATGTGTTAAAAGTAGTTTAAGCTTCATGTATCTTTTGCAAGTACTTTAAGCCTTTGTTTGGATTTTTACAAGTCAATGTGAATCTTTGATAGTGGAGAATGCATAATTGGACAATATCTCTACATTAGTGTTGAACTTTTCTAATTGCTTCACAATTCATACGTTTTGATAACCTAGTGAAATGGAAGGACAGTAGTATTTTGTATACCCTTAAGTTTATTTCGACCTTGTTGTAGTTAGACAGTCAATCTTTCATGAGTAATTACTTGTGACCTTTTGTCTGGTTTTACTTGCTGTTTCGTATGTATAATGGAATGGCACTTGACATATTAGACAAGGAAGAAGTATGTCTTTATTTGGACCTGCTACCGTATATTTTAAAGCTGATTATTTTTTCAACCCACATACATCCATGATTTGTAGGTATTTGATAGCATCTCATACAACAGACTATCAAAATCCGATGCTCTTCTTCAATACACTGACAGTTTTTGTGCTGGTAGTGGCAAAGTTCCCAAACATGCACAAGGTTCGTATATTTGGAATCAACGGTGACCTCTGATTTCTTAAAGAACAACGTTGACTTCAGTTTCTTGGTGTAGTTTATATCTGTAATCAAATCTAATGGTATATCCCTGTTGATGTTGACACTGGAAACAGTATTATTTTTTGAATGAATTGAAACTTTTATTCGTCCTGACTCCCAAAAGTGATTTATATTCACTGGCAGAGATATGTCCATCCTGAGTTCGCTTTCTTTAAGTCTGTATGGCACTATTGAGTTTACTCACTTGGGATCTGTTTTGTGTTGCTCTGGCATAAAAGACACCTGCAATATTGTTCTCGGTGTGAGAATGAGTCGCTCGAAACAGCACTGTCAAAGTCTTTCCTAAGTTTCTTTGCAGAAGTATTATGGTTGTATAATTTTGATACACTATTCAAGTAGCCCAGTGGAACCTCTGGAATCAATTTGTTTCAGTAATTGTTCATAAAAACTAGGATTTTGTTGTACTATAAGGTACCTAAAATTCAATTCGTGTTGCATTTTGATAAGGTAACTGTGAGCATCCTTAATTCTCTCATTATCATATGCTAGAGAGAATCATGTGTGACATCTACATCAATATAGGGGCAACTAGATCTTCTATTCCATCGAAGCAAAGGTTGAACTCCATTCTAACACATGGACTTGCTGGTTATCCAACACAAAAGGATACGTTAATGGCCTAAACTAAAGAAATATCTGGTATAATTGTGGACAGGCACTTCTACTTATTGGAAAGAACCTAAACACTAGAGCAGACATGACTACAGATCCGGCAAGCACCATTCAGATCCATGTTATCATCTTTTATGTTCTTTGTGGAGTCTGACCCTTTTTTTTCTTCTATAAATAGCTGGATTGGCCACTAGGTTTTTCAAGGCTGTGCTTCATTCTTGGCTTTCAAGGAATGTGGCTTGTCATTTTCAGCTTGGACCAATGTCCTATATCAACACTCATGGCCTGGATTATTAGAGACAGAGCTAGGTGGAACCAAGATTAAGTGGTTAATATTAAACCCAAAACAAGTGAAATTTTGGAAGACCAGCCTTGTGGGCATTGTTATTATGGAAGTGGCTTACAGCAAGAAACCAAAAAATAGGATGGGAGAGGGGAGGTAAGTTGAGATCTGGATGGATCAACTTAGTGGGGTGTATTATTCTCTTTTTGGCACACTTGCCAAGGGGAATGTTTTTTATGGGATCTCTAAACAGGACCAAAGAAACAAAGAGTTTGTCAGCTATGGAAGGGGTGGCATCGAAGCAATGATCATTTCTGGAAATAGATCTTTATAACGGGGAACATTGTAAAGAGTCTTCAGAACTGTTTGGATATGTTGATAATAATAGTCTCACCTACTGTGAGACAGAGAGCTTAGAGCTTAGCTAAGCTTTCTGGTTGAGGGCAGGTGGTGTTTAGTACTGGTTCCAAGTAATAAGATCAGCAAGGCTAAGGTGGTTTAACTTTTTAGCAGAGTTGTTTATAGCAATGTCATGTGGTGAGTTCCAACATTCTTACCGGCCTAGCTACCTCTCACTCTTCAAATCTCTTGAGCTAGATTTTCTGTAAATGGATGGAAGAATCTCTGTCCTGGTTAGTATGCCCTTAAACTAAACAACATCACATAGCAGAACAAAGAAGGAGATAGCAGCTACCTTAGCTATCCATTAAGTGCTCATTATACATTTATATATGTAATAAATATTGATTGTACCGATTGCCAACCAACTACGACAAATTACAGTGGGCTGCCTTTTACTTTCTCTTTGTGATAAAATAGCTAGAGAAGATCAATTACATGAAATAAAGGGCATTATGCAAGAACAGCAGTGCATGCCTCTTCTCTACTTGCTACATACCCTAAAAAAATTCTTGGGCTGCTGCTCTTCTCGATCATCATCGTTGCTTTTAATATCTTCAGAGTACGTAGTAGCAGTATACCAATAAAAGTCACCCTTAATTTTATGAAGCCAATCTAAAATAAGCTCCAAAAAATAACCCACCATAATTAAACCAAGACAAATAATAAGTAGAAATCCAAAGTGATAAATTAAGAAAACCCCATGTACCCTATGATCTGTAAGAACTTATGAACTCAGAAATCCAAACCCGCCACCATGAGAGAAGAAGATTGATAAATAGAGTTTAAAATCAGGAAGAAGGAAGGAAAGAAGAAAAGAGAAAGGAATATTTTGATCTTCTTAAAGTTTTACCATGATCCTCCTCCTAACATTCCAGTCCAATATCCAGTTGAGTCTCCACCATGATGATGCTCCTTGTTGTTCTGCAGATGATGATCGATTCCACCACCGCTGCCTGCTGACACTTGTTTCAAATCCTCAAATGGAAAAAAAAGCCTCCCAGTACTTTCTTCAACATGATGACCTTGTAGAGCACTCTCATACCCACTTCCAAACCCATCAAGAGAGAAATTAAAGGTTGGCTTGATCATCAACTCACTAATGGGGAAGCCAGATGTATATACACTTCCATTGTTGCTGCTGCTATTGAGATCTGAATTAGGTACTGGCATGGGAATGAAGGAGTTCAAACCCCTGGAGGTCAAACCAGTGAGAAGCTCCAAAGCTGAGAGGTGAGATGCTGTTGTAGTAGTACTAGTGCGAGAAGAGTTGTTGTTGTCCTTGTCACTGTTTTGATCAAGAAATTGATGATTTGCAGACACTTGATTGGATGGAAAGCCCATGTTTAGATCTTGGCCTTGGCTGTTGCCTTGGGGTTGTATCAGATCAGGAAGCCTCTTTGATGAGTTGTTGGAAATATTAGAAGTTGGTGTTGATGAGGAAGAAGATAATGATGATCTCTTGTTCTTCCTTGAGCCTCCTCCAACTGGGATGTTCCTGAGAGACCCCCCATCAGTCCAGTACCTTCTACAGGTCTTGCAGAAGTATCTAGGCTGTGTGCGGCTGTAGTTGTTGTAGTAACAGAACTTGGTATTGGTGGAGTTGCACCTTGGACAGTTTAGGGCAGATTCTTTCTGAGGCCTTGCAAGCTTCCTCTCCAGATTATTAGCAGAAGAAGGCTTAGGGCAAGTGTTTGCCACTATCTCTTCTATTTTTTTCACCACAATTCCCTGAAGAAAATGAACCCAAATAGAAGATTCAAAATAAAGAGACTATTAATCAGCACTGGTTGTGCAGAAAACTGAAAATTTAAAAGGGTAAGAGGAAGACAAAGAAGATAACAACAAATGAAAGAGCTGCTTTCTATTACACTTTTCAGAATTGTATCAGACAGCACAAAGAAAAGAAAACATGGAGGTCTTTTCCTTTATCACCTAAGCAAAAGATAAAGTGAAACAAACATGTTTGAAGAACTGATAGAAACTACATCCAAGTTTGAGTGGGGACTTGAATAACAACACCATCATCCTCACACCAAAAGCCATTTAATAATTCAAGAAGAAGAATAAGAAATAGGTTGGTAAATCGCTGTGTGCTGTACCTGTGGCCATTGAGCAGTGTCCATGGCTGAAGCGAAGCAAAGGTAGAAGAAGCCCGTTCTCCTCAAAAAGAGAGAGAAAAACCGCTTTTCTTGAAACTGGGTACAAAAGCTGAGAGAAAAAAGAATGATTTTGAGAGGGTTTGTGTGGACGTTCTTCTGTGTATGTATGGCCCTTGCTTTATGTGATGTTGGGTGTATGAGGAAGAGTGATGCTGCTTTGTCCAATTTTTAATATGTATAGTAATATTCTTTCATTTCTTAAGTATTATATTCTATTCATCCCAGAAGGAATATTAGTCTTCAAATTTAGTAATTTAATATGATAGCTTCAATTCGTTTTGTACATATTTCTCTGTTACAAACACCAGAAAGCAAGGCCATGTCAGATTTTTTTTCTCATGGCATTCAATCAGCTCGCTTTCATCAAGTTAATTTCACTTGCACATGCATAAACCCTACTGAAATTTCTTGTCAATCCTACTAAACAAAATTATGTTTTCCACTTATTTCTAACATAAAATTTATTAGATTAGTTGTTTATGAGTTCTTAGTTTATGAAATACAAACAGTGATTTTAAGTTTTAAGGGTCGATCATATATAATAAATGGTAGTATATGAAAAACCAAAGATAGATTATATAATCCAATGAGGAATACAATAGGAGAAGAAAAACAAGGAAATAATCATGAAATGTTTGATCTAATAATGACCATAGAAAATTTCTTGTTAAATTGAAACAAATGCATTAATTTTTACTCAACTTGGGGCTTCATTAAGAAATTTGAGTATGAAATATCCTATAATTTAGACATATAATTTCAATTCAATAAACGAAATAGGGAAAGGAGCTGAGCCTACGTTAGACTGAGTTTTAAACCTTGTTTTTCTTTTAAAAAAACTATATTAGCATGTTTTTTTTAAAACCTAAATTAGCATGTTTATAAACCCAAAGGGGCGGGGTTTATAAACCCTCCCAAACCTACATGTAACTCCGCTAATACAAATACAATATTATCGGATAAATTAATTGACACAGCTCACTAACGTTGCGAGTAAAATATTTCATGTCGTCTAATATATATGGTTGTGTTATAACCAGGTTTAAGTTTTGCTCTGGTCCCTTGTATTGTTATCAGAAAGAAATATCGAATATGTAAAATATATATCCGACAGCAAAGGAGATATATACAAGACTCTCTTAAAGATAAATCATGTTTGATAGCATATGCACTATATATATATAGTGTCCACAAAAAGGACAAGCCCCTGCACACCATATAATCCATTTGTGTGTTTTGTTTTTCTGAATTCTAGGTGTTACATATAACTACATCAGGGTTTACAAAATCTGCAGAGTATGTTTTCTGGATATCAATGGTTTTAGTTCAAAGTTGATCGAGATCACCTAACAACTTATTCGGTGTTGGAATGTGTAAGAAGCCAAGGAGAGCCATATTGAACACGTCCAATAGCTTAGGTAAGTTGGTTTGGGGGTTCATGGTGAATGATACTGTTAGCTGATAAACCCAGCTACTATATACAGCATGCATCACTTAACTTTGAGACAGCCACACTCCAATAATGCTCTATGATCATTGCAGACCATTTATGCATGAAGCATCTGAACTGACTCAGCATTCAATCCACGGGATCAATTTGGCAAAGACCTGTTGCTAGCGCTACTTGCCACATGGTTCTTACAAGTACCATTTCTGTAGCTCCATGGAGATGATGAAGATATAGATATCTAATTAGCTAAAAGAAAATTATGGAACTACATAATGTAGTGGTAAGTTTGTTCAAAAGGCTTTGGACCACTTTGAAATCAAAGAGATTCGATCTATACACATGATCATCCTTGCTGGTTAAGGATGAAGTAGGTTTGGGATTAATTTGAAAACGTTGAGATCTTCACTTGATATGGAAATGTTTGCTAAATTGTATAGTCTCTTATAGATTTGGGATGAATTTGAAGCATAAATGGATGGTAATTGCTACGTTTGGATGAATTGCAGGTATGGAAAACGACGTGACTGAATCGATATTGAATTTTATATCTTCTTTAGCGCAGACTTAACAAAATCTAATTTCTTTTCAAATCGGACCCTATACCTAAAACTTAATGAAACTTGCTCGTCAATTAATAACGAATGGAATATTGTGCATGGTTGAATTGAAGGAACTACTCGATAAAACCCTACATCCAACTACTGCAAATGAATGATATATGCCTGGTATCATTAGTACGTAATTAATAATTAATGAGAGAGATAGTTGATAATTCTCGGGCTAATGAGCTAGTTAAGCTACAAATTAAGTATTACACGTTATAGTTTACACGTACGTCTAGTTTTCATAACATCAAGCTCAGAAGAGCTAGCACTCGATCATTATTAGTATTCGAATGCGATATATTTTAAATTATACCCATTTTTAAGATTATTTTAAAATACATCTAAATTTACTAAGTAAGTTTGTTTAAACAAAATAAACCTATTATTTATGATAAATAATAAAACATATTTTTTTCTTCTAAAATTACAGAAGTTGTCATTATCTCTAATCGTTAATGAAATGATATCTCATGAATATATGAACCCTAAACCCTAAACTCTAACCCCTAACCCCTAAGAGCAACTTCAACAACGCTAGCCATTTGTAAGTCAAATTTAACTTAAAATAGCTAAAATGTTATTTTGGCTAGCCTGTTTAGAAATAGATATAATTAGAGAAAAACCCAAAAATCACCCTCTTTTAAGATAAACCCTTTCACTTTTTGTTTTTAAATTTACACCTAATACAATAATTTAGCTTGCCTTATAGATTTTATTTCAATTTTTTTTTCACTATCATTTTTACCCTTCTGATGTTCATTTTGTTTTCTACCTTTAAATTAGGTTACAAATAGAGGAATTGAGTTTTGGACATATGGTTTTAAGTTAGGGGTTAGGGTTTAGGATTTGGGGGTTAGGGTTTATGGAGAAATTGGGTTTTGGGTATAGGGGTTAGAGTTTAGGGTTTAGGATTTAGAGTTTTAGGGTTTAGGGTTTTAAGGTTTTAGGGTTTAAGGTTTAGTGGTAAATCTTGTAATTTCATTCTTGAATATGTTCTATTTTTAAGATTAAATATAAATAGATTTTTTTAATAAATCAACCTCATTAATAGGTGGGTGTATTTTAAAAGAATGTAAAGAGGTGGGTTTAATTTAAAATAGGCTTATTAAATTGGGTGTATTGTCAAATACCTCTTAGAAATATGCATACATCAGTGCTCTCTATTATAGCTAGCATTATATCAATATTATTCATTAAATAAATATTAAATAGTTTAAATGTATTTATATATCAACTAAACTATCTTAAAAAGAATGTATTAAATTATAGCTAGCCTTACTTGAGTCATCTCGCTAGCTAAATATAGCTAGTGAGATAGTTGAAAGTTAAAATATTTTAAATTTGGCTAGTCTGTTGGAGCTCCGAAAACATTAAAAAAAACTAAACACGCTCTCCAAAATAGTTAAAAGCTAAAATAGAGAGTCTGATAAAGTTGCTCTAAACCATATAAACTCTAAACTCTAAACCCTAAACCCTAACCTATCCCTAAACCATAAACTCTAACCCTTAAACCCTATATCCTAACCCCTAATCTAGCTAAAACGCTATACCAAAAACTCAATTCCTCTATTTGTAATCTAACTTAAAGGTTATAAACAAAATGCATGGTTGATACTACACTATAAACACAAATTAAAATGTATAAAACATAATTAAAATCAGAACAACAAAACCGTCAGAAGAAAAATGGTGACAAATTTTAGTTTTAAAAATAAAACCTATAAGACATGTTAAATAATTTTAATTTGATGTCAATTAAAATAAAATATGTGAATGAGTTTATCTTAAAATATACTATATTTTTTAGTTTTTTTCTTATTTTTTTAAAAACAAAAACTATAGTTGGTGGTAACTTTTAACGAAACCTTCACTTAACCATTCATATGCATCATAACCATAGTCTTGCACACTGTTGTTTCAATTGGCACTTAAGATTCCCATCATGTCTTTATGCCGGTCAACTTGAAAACTGACACTTGGAACATGCACTGAGAGTCTGAGATAGTGAACTTAAATTGTACTCCGACGGCTGTGATCGGCCGGATTTCCCCCTTGTAGCTTAGGCTGTAATCATTGTGTTGATCGATATGATCAACAATGGGGACTCTCTCCAGCTTCTCCGGCCATATTCATCAATCGTGCAACATTATTGGCACCATATATATCAACGTGATGTTAACCAATGGAACACTAGATCGAGTGGCCAAGACCTCGTCAGTATTTCTAACTCCCCCCAAACTCTTCATTACTATTAGAGTACTAATCATAAAATTAGGTTTTTGAAATATTAAAAGTCTAAAATGACATAGTTGTGTTATAAATCTTTGAATGATATAATATTCAGTGTGTCAGACGCGAGTGGCTAATCTAAATAGGTGCGAGAACTTTAATGTTTTTGTTTATGTGAAACTGCCTTAAATCGATCGAACCACGTCTCCATCCTAGTTTCAGTTCTGTAGGCTAATATATATGCTTAGATTTCCTTGCTTCATTGCACTTGTTCAGTGCTTAATTGGATTCTCTTTGACAAAACAAAACCTAAAAACGAATTTTCTTTTACAAAAGTGAGTGCTGGTGCTTCTTCTTCGATTCCGTAGCTCCTGTACTGCACCGCACAGAACGGCGGCGAGTAGAAGCCTTCAGATATGGGGGCATCTACGGTGGCGGGTCCCTCGCCCAACGTTTACTTCGACGTTGAAGCCATAGCCAGCCATTGAAATTCTTCCTCCAAAGGATTGGGCGGTGGTGGATGGCGGGAAAGGGCCCCCCACCTCATATATACTCTGTCTGCGCGTGCCTATTATAATTCTACAAAACCCAACCAAGGAAGGAAGGAATCCAAAACCCTTTTTACAGAACCGGCCGTTGGTCGAGAGTCGAGACTGGCTCTCCCGCCCATTGATGTGGACCGCATGGAAGGGAGCACCACACAGGTCAGCAGAAATGGTCGACGATTGTTATAGCAAACTTTGTCCGCGACTTTTATGTCACACATCTCTTTCACTAACCCCTCCTCTAGCTAGAAAATGCAAAACCCTAGCTATCAGTGTGAACTCCAGGATGATTACAAACCGTCTGATCCTTAAAACTAGCGTGCAGGATTTTGTCCTGGACCCACTAAATCATACGATGGTTTTGGTTTTATTGACGATCTAATAACATATACATAATTGTATGTGTCAGAAATAATGATAGCATTTAGTACGCTATTCTAATGAGAATTTTTAACTTGATGGCGTGGTGGCTTATTTTACTGTTATGTCCACATTTTAATGGTTGAGTTTATAGATATTTATGAGTAGATTATTTTTATAAATTTTTAGCTATATTAAAAATTGTTAAAGTATTCATAATTAAGATTTGCCAATTATATATGAACTTGAACGGTTCGTGTTTGACATATTTGGTTGGTTCGTTAATTTGTTCTGGTCTGTTACTTTGACGATCACCAATTTGGCTGAAAATTTGTAAAAATTTTGTACTCATATAGACTTAAAAACTGAAAGGATGAGATACCAAAATGTGATCAAAAAATTGATATTTCTAACCGTAAACCAAAAAGTTCTCAACTAGTCATCATTATAAAGGTTCCATTAAAAGCGCTTTTCAATTCGGTATACGCATGTTTTCTAATTCAATATATGAACATGAGGCGAAAGTTTAACTTGACGTACAAGTTGATGTTTTCGCTAGTAAGTTAATGAACACTTTGCATTGTGGATTTTACTCTCCAAAGATTTAAATGTATATGGTAGTACTATTGATATCGAAATCATGATGAATGTAAATAGTTAAGTGAACACATTAACTATATATAATGTATGGAATTGGTTAAGCTAACAATCTAACATGAAACATATGGTTTAAGCTTAATTGGAATAATGCATATGATCAACATATATATATATATATATATATATATATATATATATATATATATATATATATATATTATCAGGAATGGAGGTCCGTTCCTTAGCTAAGAAACAGATTTCATTATTTCACCCACTTCTTGATCATATTTTCTCATCTTAACCGTTCATATTTTAAGTATATATGTTTAGATCATCTCTACAAATTTTCAGCCAAATTGATAATCGTTAAGGTGTTCAAATCAATGAAACCATCCTATTGTTCATCATGAATCGTAACTCTAAATCACAGTTTTGAATGCCTTAACGATTATCAATTTGGCTGAAAATTGGTAGAGATAATATACACATATATACCTAGAATCTGAACGGTTAAGATGAGAAAATATGATCGAGAAGTATGTCGAATAATGAAATTTGTTCCTTAGCTAAGGAATGGACGTCTGCTATATAAACAGGCTATGTATATGTATTTGTATATATTTATATACATATATATATATATATAAGGAGCGGAGGTCCGTTCCTTAGCTATGAATTTTTTTATTATTTTACCCACTTCTCGATCATATTTTCTCATCTTAATCGTTCAGGTTTTAGGTATATATGTGTAGATCATCTCTACAAATTTTCAGCCAAATTGATAATCATTAAGGCGTTCAAAGCTGTGATTTACAACTAGGGTTCAAGAATGAACAGTTCAGACAGTTTCATTGATTTGAATGCCTTAACAATTATCAATTTGGCTGAAAATATATAGAGATGATTTACACATATATATCTAAAATGTGAACGGTTAAGATTACAAAATATAATCGAAAAGTGAGTCAAATAATGAAATCTATTCCTTAACTAAGAAACGGACGTTCGCTATATGTATGTATGTATGTATGTATGTATCCCCCTTCTAATGAGGGATCCCTTTTTGACTATTTCTAAGGACAAGTTATTACACCAACTTCCCGATTAAATTTCGACATCTCCACCGTTCAGTTAGTTGGGCAATATGAGTAGATCACCTCTATTAAATTTCGTATGAATTGGTGATTGTTAAGGCATCCAAAGTTTCGATTTATTTTTAATAATCTTGAACGGTGTAGGTTTGACATAAGTATTAAGCTTTTTATTTTAATCTCAACCATCCAAGCCTATTAAAAAACAGATCTAATGGTGTAGACCTATCCCTAGAAATGAACAAAAAAAGAGATCCCTCATTAGAAGAGGATTGTATATATATATACAATACAAGATTGATGGTGGAGTAGTAGTGCGAACATGAACACATGGCTTCAATTCAATAATTAGCATGGAGGGGGTAGGTTATGTATGTATGTATGTATGTATATATATATACACACACGTAACATGCCCCCTCCATGTATATATATATATATACAATGCAAGATTGATGGTGGAGTAGTAGTGCGAACATGAACACATGGCTGCAATTCAATATTTAGCATGGAGGGGGCAGGTTATGTATTTATGTATATATGTATGTATGAGAGGTCACTGGTTCGATCATCCGCAAGTGAAAAACACTATATGAGAATAGGTCAGGCTTTGCGTAGGCGTACACCGAAAAGACAATTTGAAGAATGCGAACACTCCCACTTGATTTTTTCACGTTTTGAGCGTGGAATTATTCACTCCAAGTGCTCAGGCTTTGTGTAGGCCTACATCGTTCCACATGACAGTTTTCAAAAGTTTCAAGAAGGGCACTATCACCATTCTCGAAGATGTTGAGCACGTTCAAAGTGAAGACATCACATTTTGTACCTACCCTTCATTAATCGGGTCAGATACCATCGAGACTTCCCCTTGTAACAATTCAGGTCACCTTTCCTGGTAGACTTTTCAACAATCTCATTAGCCACCTTTCCTCCAACAAACGAGAAGTGAAGTGAAGACATGTGGATGTTGACTAAAGATACTTGACACGATCGTTGGGAGACTTGAGATGAAAGAAAGCAATGGCATAGCCGACACCATTCGTTTTAACCGGATAGGATCATGATTACTAATTAGCAGTTAGCAGCTAGGAAGTGAGGCACGTATTGATCGATCAAGTTTAGGTTCATTTTGGGAGCTTGTTCATATATACATCACCTTGGGAGTACGTTTTTGTGCCTATACCCGCCGGCCTTCCCCATTTTCTCTCAATTATATGCATAGTTAGGCCATGCATACATAGCCTGCCCCCTCCATGCTTTTTTTTGTTACAAAAAATGGTGATAGGACTAACACTCTGGGGCCTATGAGCAACATGGGTATGACCCATTCTCATATGGTGTTTTTCACTTGCGGATGATCGAACCAGTGACCTCTCATGCATATATACATATATACATACATACATACATAACCTGCCCCTCCATGCTAATTATTGAATTGCAGCCATACATACATCTGTTGTAGGGGTGAGTGTCGTCCTCGCGTGCTCACATATAGGCCCACTAATGATAGGTTTGAGAACCATAAAACCATATATATACATATAGATTTGAGCACGTAATAAAACCACTTCGAAAATCCTTGACACACAAAAACATCATTTTATATTTTTTGGGGAAAACTGTGCAGTATGCTAAAACAGGGGCCAGAGCGCTCAAAGAACAATACAGCCTGCAAGGCTTCACGAATCTCTGTGACCGAATCCCGGGTTTGTCTATACAACAAACCGGGGTCATCTACCTATGTGTTTGAAGGCGAATAGTAGCGAGAGTGTCCATTTACTGCTAATGCCCAACAAATCTCTCTTAACAGCACACCGTACTTACGTTTCGTTTAACTCTGTACGAGACGAGCGTAAGTGGGATAATTAAAATAAACAGGGCATTGCCCTCCGGAGGTTCACGATCATCGACACCGTGGGAGTGATATATACTATGTCCCGTCACTCTTAGGTCACGCACCAAAAATCAGGACAACGGTGTTCAACATATCACATCATCATATAAAAATCATTTATGTCTAGCCTCGGGTTTTCTTGGCCTAATCATAAATCATTTATCACATATATAAAGAAAACTTCTCAAGGCATCGACCATGAATATACGAAATCATGCTCATTTTACCTGAAGTCCGACTTAACTTCTGAACTTTCCGTAACCATTTTAATCTGACGTTAGGTGTCACATAATAATTCGTTAAATTACTATAGACACCCCACGTGTCACATTAACCAATTTATTTACCAAGAGTCAATACATCGATTTACGTGAATCACCAATTTTTACTTAAAACCGTCAACTTGACATTTCCGGGATTTCCAGTTATCGTTTACCGATAACCATTCAACACTTTACCAATTTTACCAAATTGTGTCAAACTTCGTTGAACTTCAATTCTTTACTAAACCGTTTTTTAAATAGAACTTTCCCAAAATGGAAACTTTCCTTTAATGGAAACTTTCCCAAATTAGTAGGTTTACAAAAATAGAAAGTTTCCCAAAATGGAAACTTTCCCAAAATGGAAAATTTCCTAAATTTTTACAAAAATAGAAAGTTTCCTAAAATGGAAAGATCCCAATTACGGTTAGTTTCCATTTTTGTACATTTCCTTATACATAAATTCCGATTACGACTCTTAACTCGACTAAACAGAAACAATTCATTTTAAAAAGGAGTCGAAGACTACCTCTTCGGTATTTCAGCCAGATTCATGGCATTACCAGAACCGTCACCGGATCCCGGCAACTTACCGAAATCTCCTGTCGGATTCTGATCAACTTGCCAGAATTTCGTCATAACTTCCCCGTTTCTTCGTCTCCAAGCTATCGACAACATGCAATCAAAACAGAATCATATTATCATCCCAACAACAGTAACAAATCCAATACCAAATTCAAAGCCAAAAATGAGTTCCTTACCTCCTCTCACCTCTAACTCTCTGTCTGGGGTGACCTCTGCACCCAGCAGAGTGTCACAGTGACTTTCTCAGTCCTTCATCCATTCTTCTCCCTTCCTCTTTAACTCCAGAACCTCAGTAACAAATCAAAACACAACCAACTTAGTCTCTCTTCGTTTTATTCAGCAAAAACCCAGAAATGCCCTTTTTGAACAAAAATGATCGAGGATGGGGGATAGCTTACCAGCTGCCTAGGAGTGATAAACAAAACCTTCTAGAGCTCGAAAAGCAGCCCAGAATCTTCAGAAAACAGTCGCCGGAGCTACCAACCTTGGCGAGAAAACTCATTGCCTAAAACCCAAAATTTCAAAACGTCATCGATCGAAAAAATTGAATACATGAGCTTGTAGAACACATCGAGGAGATCAAGAAACCTACCTCAAACCAGAGATTCGGTGGCCGGAGAAATCTCGTCGGGAAAGTGGAGAGGCCGAGTCGAGGTTCCTCATGAACCTCACTGAATGGTTGATCTTCGGGCACATGAATGATGGGCTTGAGGAGAGGAGTCGAAAAGGACCAGCCACACACGCAGCCATGGCCTGACGGCGGAGATCACGGCGGCGAAGTCGGAGGAGGGAACGACGTCGTCTGGCGTCGAGACTGAGGTCGAGACGAGGTCTGACCAAAGTCTGACCCGATCCCATATATATAGAGGAGCGGACGGCCCAGATCTTCCCTCAATGAAATCTGACGGTCCAAATTTAAAGAAGGTGAAAAGTAAATGGTTAAATGGTAAAACTATTTACCAGAATGGTAACTAAAAGTTACCTGAAACTTCAAAAATCCATAGAAAATAAACGGAAGCTCTGAAAAATATTTCGAAAATACCGGGAGACTCGTGTCGACACGTACTATGACATCGAGTCTTTAAATGAGGTATTTGAAGAATTTTAAAAAACTCAAAAAAGAACGTGGTCATTCACTCGCGAAGTTACCGAATGTGACTTAAACCTTAGTAACTCGTCATTAACCATGGTTAAAATGTTCGGGGTCTCACAGTTTGTCTCCTACATATATATGTATGACATACATCAAATCTGTGAATCGTCCGATCAAATTTAAGAAGGTGGTCGGACAGTTTGCGGTTTGATGTATGTCATGCATATTTGTATACTATCATTTTCCTTGGCAATATACATATACATATGAATGAAGTCTAGTTTAAATAGACGTGTACACGTGAAGCAGTAGTGGCGTTAGTACCTCAGCTCTTTGCTGATGACAACTCGGCCTAGCAACTTAGGTCTTGGGGCAAATCAACAGAGCTTGCGGCCTGCAGATCGACAAGAAGAGTTGAGTCAGTACAAATTCGATATTGAAGGGAGATCAATCAAATTAAACAAATATAACAAGAGCTTCATTAAGGTGCAGTCGCGTCAGGAACTAGGATTCTACCAGGCACTGGTGACAAAGCCGACCACATCCAAAAATAAACTAACATCAAAGAAATTAGGACAACAACGATATATAACTCGATAAATAGAGTGAACAGACAGAAGGACAAGAAAAGTACCGCTCAGACAGGAGGGGGGCGGCTGAAGGGGTCAGTGTTGAAGAATGTTCAAGCGTGCAACCCTAATTTATATTGGAGTCCTAGGTTTTGCTATGCACGTAACTTCTTTGTTGATATTTCAAATTACGGAAGGAGTAAAAATTATATGTCATATAGCGCCAACCAATTCGATTCCTAAAAGATTAGGGATTTACCCAAATATTGCAAATCTATCAAGTAAGGAACATATCCAATGCCCTTAACCATTTACACGGTAAAAATCTCACCAAATCAAATCAAAGTGTCTAAGAATCCCTACAAATTTAAGGGATCCTTATAAGTTTGAGAATCCGACAAATTTAAGGAATCACTTCAAAATCAGGGAAACCTTGAAAATATTAGAGTCCTTACAAATTCAAGAATTCCTACTAATTCAAAAGAACTCTTGCATTCATTGCAGCCTACAAGTCGGCCCAAATTCATCCATATCAAAAGCGTGGACTTCAAAGCCGCATCTCCGACACGCGACGACAACATGACTACGACGCACTTTGAAGTGGGAGCATTTGTAGACACATAATTTAACGTAAATAAAATCGTTGAATATTCAAACTATGCACATGTAGGCACTATAAATCGTATACATGACCCGTGAGTCAACAAAGTCAAAAACGACTCCATAAACAACACCTGACGACGTGTGACTTGTAAGTTAACAAGCAGATTTGTCAAATCCTGACTAAAAGCAAATATTAAATATCGTCTGTCAATCAGATTAAATTATTTGTCAGAATAAAAATCAGAATCAATTATATCTTAATGAGAATAATTAAATCAATTAATTAAAGGTGATTTAATTTAATTATGATAATTTATCAATCAATCAAAATTGCTTGATTCAATTATTACCGATAAGGAATGAAATTCGTTCGGCGCTTTCATGACATGACATATACGGGAAAGTGTCGACAATATGAATACCTCCTCTCATATCAAGATGAGGACTTCCGACAGAAAGAGAGAAAAATACTCTCGAGAGCCCAGAAGTTTCAAAACACTCCTTAAGAACAACCAAGCTCCTAAATAGTCTGTTCTTCATCAAACCCAAAGCCAAATCCAAATACTTGTCACGTGATCAATTCTCGTGACCCCCCCTTACATCTCAATAACAAGTGTCTTGTCACCCTTGAGTCAAATTCAAACTCAGATATAGGATCAGATGAGTTCATAAAGATTTATAACCCGTAAATTCATCATTAAAATTATATTATTTTATGCACATATTATTTTATTATTTACACAAATAAATTCTTGTTTACGTACATATAAAACGAGGGCCTGTAAAAACCTTGAAGCTGAGGGGGCATGCATGGGTTTGAGTGGGCATAATTATATGGGCCTGTATGAACGAGGAAACTACCCTTGTCACCTTGTGTGCTCTTTTCGAATATATATTTAGTTGAATAAGTTGATAATTAAACTTCCCTGCAACAAACTTGAGCACAATTTAATTACTTGATTAAGAAGACAATTAGATCTATTCGTATAGTATAGTATAGTATATTAGTATTAGTGAGGAAGATGGAAAAGGGTGATCGTATATAGTGGCTGTGATATGAACACGCATGTAGTCGTGGTCCATGAGGTTGATGGCTTTTTACTTCATGCACACTATAAGTTAGTTAGGACACCCAAAACCTAACGAGCGTGGACGACTCCCTTTAAAATTCGTGACATTTATCTTTCAAAACAGGCAAACATTGCAATACATGGGACGTAGGGTACTGCAGATAAAGTTAATAACGAAAGGTCACATACGTAAATTTTGCTGAGTTGTTAAAACAAGTTTTCACTAAGACTAGCAAATGGGTATTGTTGGAACTTCAATGAACTACGTGAAATCAGATTTTAACTTAAACAACCTTGTGCTCCTGTCTTGAAGTTGAAATTTGTCACGTTCGAGTGAGATAAAGAAGCTGAAGATTGGAGAGTCTGGAGGCTTGGAGGTTTCACTGGATAAAGGATTAAAGGAGCCAGAAGACTGTTGGGAAACATATTGTCTTTGATTAAGGCTTGCAACCACTTCATCGCCATCAAAACTTTCGACGAAGGCTAGGATCGAAAACGACGCGCCGACACTACCATGATATCCGTAAAATTGATGGAACAACATATTTCTCAAAATAGTGGGTAGTTTTGGGTAGAACTGATTGAAACAACAGAGATGGGATAAAAAGAAGAGAAACGGAAAAGGATGAAGAATAGATCTAGAACTGGAAAAATCAAGTTTTTTTTAGAAAAATTCAAGTAATGGGTTGCTGGGCAAATGGGCGATCATCTCTAGATCTCCATATATAGTTGCACAAGATGATCTACATGCACAAGTTATTAGTGGTCAACTACATGAGGGTGTTCATGTTACGTGTTTGGGTTTTTATATCCCTTTCAATGAAAAGTCGATCTGGGGTGGCTTGCTCCGGCTATGCACCATGTTGAAGATTATTCTCATGTTATAAATTTAGATCTCACTCATCTCAGGATGTGTGTTGTTGTGTTGTTTGTCTTCTGTTCGGTTGTTTGTTTCTTCAGCTATCTGTCATAGTATCATTCCTCATCTAAAAAAATCCATCGACCGAGCTCTTCCGGCTAGAGTGTCATCCGTCGACGATATGAATGATGACCCAACCTCCACTTTACCGTCCTCTTCATGGTTCGCAAAAAGCTCTGGTCTTGAGTCAGTTTGTTGGTATTGTGGGGATTTGACATAAATGACTATTTAACTTTAACAAGTGACTAACTTCTTATGGGAGTTAAGTATGGATTTACCTTTATAACCCTTCGAATTCAAATTTTGTAGATGATATTAGACCACGTGGTATGGGCTCACTTTGGAGTACCATACTACCCATGTAGTCTAGTGTTTTCCTGCAAAACATAATACTTTTGTATTAGAATATGACTGAAGACTGAAATGCATAAGGATGAAGTCAAGATCGTTTCAAAATGAACACAAACACAATACCGTAGAATCATAAAACCAATAGAGTAAAGAGTTTCTTAACCACTCTAGATCATTACCATAAAAGCTAGCATCATTTGGAATTCCATTGACAGTCGACGTCCTTGATAGCAACACAGCAACACAAACTGCAATATCACAAAACACAGAACCAAGAAAAATCTTCTATGCTATGCTACTTCTTTCTAACAGAATGACACCGCTTGATCTCAATGAAAAACTTAGTTAGCATAGGGACTTTCAACTGGTATATATAATGGCCTAGAAACTAACTTGTACTCATCTCATAAGGATTCCAAGTTTTACTTAAGGTTTATCAGATACAAGTCTTTAAGTTTATCTTAAAAACTTAATGTTGATCAGGTTTATCAACTTGATAAATCTCAAACTTCTAATGAGAGACATACACCTCAATAGATAACAAGATAGAGTTTAAATATATGTTTCTACTAATTATATTCAAGTTATCAAAAACTATTTATTTAGACAAGGATAATGTAGAGTCTAATATTGTTTTCCAACAATGTCTCACTTGGACTAAGTTATCATTGTATATAGTATTTGAGCTGCAATGAAGTATATTAGTTCTATAGTGCATTGAAACATAAGAACAACTCAAACTTATCTAGCTTGGTCAATATGCAGAATTGATGCAGAACCTAAGATTGAATTTAATCATAAGGCTAAATCAATTGAAGATCACTAACAACAAAAACTACACACCACATAAACATAGTAAGATAAACAGAAAAGCAAAAATAAATTATTTCTACCTTGATTTTATTTGCTCAAGTCCTCTGAATGATTTTGAATAGTTTAAAATCTTGTTAGCAAGTTTGTAAAAGAGTGAACCTATCCTTTCTATCCTTAATTTGCATAATGGTTCACTTCACAATATAATTACACAATTATATCATATATATAATATAATCATTCATAAGATGTATATTTTTTTAAAAAATATGACTTTTATTGATGAATCATGAAATACAATGAGATGTTCTTAATTCTGAAAATAAATCTACTGAAGAGAACTAAAATCCTAAAATTGAAAATGTGACTCCCATATAACTCAAGCATTTAAATCTGAGAAAATTCTCAGATTTTCAACATGTTTTTGAAAACATTCAACCAATAAAGGTTTAGTGAATGGATCTGCAAGTTGATCTTCTATGTCAATATTGTGTACCTCTATGTTACCAAATTCAACCCTTTGTCTCACACTATAGTACTTAAGGTCTAAGTGCTTTGAATTATTTGATCTTTTGTTATTCTTAGCAATGAAGACAGTTGTTTTATTGTCACAGAACATCTTAAGTGCTCCTTGAACTAAAAATTTTAGAGCATCAATCTGTATCAAAAAATTCCTAATCTATAAGCCTTCACAAACTCCTTCATACATGATTATAGACTCAGTTTGCATTTTGGAGGTAGTGATTAATTTTTGTTTTATAGTTCTCCATGCTACAACACCTCCTGCAAGCATGAATACATAACCAATTGTTGACTTCATGTCACTAGGATATTCACCTGCAAAATCTAAATTAGTGCAACCTAGCAACTCAAGTTTTTCAACTTTTCTGTAGATTAACATGTGAGACGTAATTATTTGTAGATATCTTAAGACTTTCTTACCTGCAACCCAATATTCGTGACTAGGATTAGACTGATATCTAGATAGAATGCCTACAGCAAAAGTTAAGTCAGGTCTGGTGTAGACATGAACATAAATCAAGCTACCAATTAACCCAACATAAGGCTTACTATCCATAACTTTGTCACCTTCACTCTTCCCCCTAGATTTAGTGATTTTAGAGAGCTTGTCACCCTTATACATAGGAACTGGACCGGGATTATAGGTTGTTAGATTGAAACGTTTCAAAACCTTACAAATGTAAGTATTCTGAGATAAGCCTAAGGTTCCATGTTTCACGTTCCTCTTAATTTCAATTCCCAAAACAAAATGAGCTTCACCTAGGTCTTTCATATCAAAACTACTAGATAGGAAGGATTTTGTAGCATTTAGAAAATTCATATCAGTGCTAGCTAACAGGATATCATCTACATACAATATGAGAAAAATAAAATTTTTCCTAACTGTCTTTAAGTATACACACTCATCAACTATATTTTCTGTAAAACCAAAAAATGAAATAACTGAATCAAACTTCTTGTGCCACTTCCTAGAAGCTTGCTTAAGTCCATAAATTGATCTTTGAAGTTTGCATACAAAGTTTTCCTTTCTAGGTTCCACAAATCCCTCAGGTTGCTTCATATAGATTGCTTCTTCTAATTCTCCATTAAGAAATGCAGTTGTAACGTCCATTTGATGAAGCTCCATATTAAAATGAGCTACTAGAGCCATGATAATTCTGAATAAATCTTTAGTGGACATAGGAGAAAAAGTTTCATTATAGTCTATTCCTTCTTTTTTTTGTGAATCCTTTAGCTACAAGCCTAGCTTTATGTCTTTCAACATTTCTAACTTTATCTCGTTTTGTTTTAAAAGCTCATTTGCAACCTATGACTTTATGTTGTGGAGCTAGCTTTACCAATGTCCACACTTTATTTTGACTCAAGGATTGTAATTCAGCTTCCATGGCCAGCTGTCATTGCTGACAATTTTCACTTTTAACAGCTTGTCTGTAGGTTTTTAGATAATTTTCTTCTGCAAGAAGCTCATCCGTTTCTTGCAAATAGACAATGTAGTCACTGTTTTCATCATAAGTGGGTTTTCTTTGTCTTTGGGATCTTCTAATTGGTGGTTCTACAATTTTTGGTTGTTCTGCAATTTCTGTTTTTTCTTGCTTTATGTTTTCAGTGTTATCAACTGTAACATGATCAATTTCTGCAAGTTCTTCTACTACAATTGGATTTTGATCTATGTTTTGAGTTTGCACATTTACTGTAGTTGTGTTTTGATTATACAGTAAGGGTAGATAAGCTTCTAATGTTTTGTCACTTGAGATTTCCTCAAAATCTGAAGAGAGATCTTCAAAAATTGAGTTGTATATAGTCTCATCTAGGAATTTTGTTTGACCTTTTTCAAAAATCCTTGGTAAATGTTTAGCTGCATAAAACTTATAATCCTTTGATTTTTCACAATACCCTATAAAATTGCAACTCATTGTTTGGACCCTAACTTTTCAGTTAAAACATTTGGTATTTTAGCTTCAGCCTTGCATCCCCATACATGTAAGTGGTGCAGGCTTGGCTTTCTGCCACACCAAGTCTCAAATGGTGTTGTTTCTACAGCCTTGCTCGGTGTTCTATTGCAAATGTAATTTACAGTTCTTAAGGCTTCACCCCACAAGAATTTTGGCAGACTTGAGGTGCACATCATGCTCCTTACCAAGTTTAGAAATGTTCTATTTTTTTCTTTCTGTTACTCCGTTTTGTTAGGGATTATAAGGGTTAGTATACTGAGCCTTAAAGCCATGTTCCTAAAGGTATAAAGCAAAAGGCACCTTTTCTAGCCTGTCTCAGTGTATCTTTCAAAGTATTCTCATCCCCTATCAGATCTCACTGTTTTGATTTTTCTTTCAAGTAGTAACTCCATTTCAGATTTGTAAATTTTAAAGGCTTGGAGTGCTTGTGATTTTTCTGACATTAAATAGATATGGTAGTATCTTGAACAATCATCTATAAATGTTATGAAATATGTGTTTCCACATATGGTTTTATGTTTAAAGGGCCCGCATATATCAATGTGTAAGTTCTAAGAGATTTTGGATTTTTACTGCAGTTTTGTTGTGTTTGTTAGCCAATTTTCCTTTATAACATTCCACACAATCATTTAGATCATTAAAGTTTAGTTAATGTAGAGTCTCATTCTTTATCAGTGTTTTGAGTCTATCCTTAGAACCATGCCCAAATCTTCTGTACCATAAAAATGCAGACTTATCATCATACATTGATCTTTTAACACCAACAGTAGTGTTAGGCTTAAGTGTGTTTTCATTATTTTCAATTAACATAATATTTTGTTTTGCAACTGACTAGTTTAATTGTAAATAATCATTAACAAAAACACGATCCAAAAAAATTTGAACCTTGAAAAATTTGTAATCCATCATAATCAATAATAAGTTTGCATCTCAACTTAACTAGCAAAGAAACTGAAAGCAAATTCCTTTTAAGGGAAGGAATAAAGAAAACATTTTCTAGAAAATGACTTTTATTAGAACCTAAATCCAACTGAAGTGAGTCAATGGCTTTAACAACCACCTTCATGCCATTTGCCACACATATTGTATTCTCATGCCTCTAAGGTGCCCTCCTCTTTAGCAAATCCTGCATTGAGTTGGTTATATGAATTTGTGAGCTTGAATCCAACCAAAAGGTGTTTGCTTTTACATTTATGAAGTTCACTTCTAGAGCAAATGTAGTTTTGTCAATAATAACCAAAAATATTACTGAAATCAATTAGAGAGTTGTAGCCCTTACTCTTCTTTACCATCCACTTATTGAATCCATCACAATTCTTCTTAATGTTCCCAACTTTCTTACAGAAGAAACACTTAACTTTCTGCAATTTTCCAGTAGCAGGAGCAGAAGCAACAACAAGAGTCTTTTTGCCATTTTTCTTGAAATTGGTCTTCTTTGGTCTAAGAGTGATGTCCCTCTTGCATTTATACTTTCCCACAAGATTCACAGAGGTTGCTGGAGCCCTATCCTTTTGCTCCTTTTGAATTTTGTCTTGCTCGTTCACACATATTGATATCAGCTCATCTATTTCCTATTTATCTTTTTGTGCATTATAATTGCTCTTCAAGTTCCCATATTTAGCAGGAAGAGATTCAGGAGCTATATGCACCACTTGTGCATCATTAACTCCTATATACAGTTTCCTCAGCTTATTTTTAATCTCCTTTAGCTGCATGAGGTGAGTCCTAATGCTGTCAGTCCCGTTAAATTTCAGCTCATGTAGCTTCCTAGATAGCCTAGCTACTTCTGCCTTGCTGCAGTCCTTGAATTTTTGCCTTATATTTTCCATAAAGTCAATTGCCAGCTCTGATTCCACAACACAGTTCCTCACAGTATCAGAGATGGTGCTTCTGATGACATTTTTAACCATCTGGTTCTTCTTCCATCGATTCTTATAATGCCTCTTTTCCTCTGCATTACTGTCATCATCAAGCTCCTCAGGCTGCTCTTCATTGAAGCACATATCCATCTCTTGATTCAAGGACATGTAGAACTCAACCTCATTTCTCCATTTCTGACAATTCAACCCACTAAGGACATGAACTTATCCTAGTGTCACCACATCACCTCCTAAAATTGATTAAAATCAATGCAGATGAGTTTCAAAATTATATATGTATATATAATATGTGTGTAAACTGCAACATATGTATCAATTCAAATAGATAAACATTTAAGTCTAACTATTCAAACATATCTTAAAGTCCCATGAAGTTCATATTAGATAACACATTTGTAGCATAAAATCTAATATCTAAAGTTTCTAAATGTATTATCATGATCATGTAGTCTCAGATGTATATTAAAAACAGTCAATATCTTTGGACAAAGAAAAGTCTCAATATACCTGTAATGAAAATACAGATCATGTGAAACACTGTTACTTGAATCAAAATTGTACCAGAAAATGTCTCTTTGGAGACCAGAAGACAATACAACTTTATAAACAACAACACAAGTTTTGATTCTTCTATGGTTCTCTATTATGATAGTAAAGGTTACTTTGTGCAACACAATTAATACCACATATAGAGTTTTATGAATCAATGAAGTTTAAATTCAAGTTTCATTCTGCAAGAAACATCAAAACTTCATATATGAATGCAGTGACAAGATTATAAACTGAATTTAGGAGAGTTACATATTGATCTATCCTTCTGTTTGGGAGGTATACGTACTTATCTAGCCAGCAACATCCATACGATATGCATTATATTTACAGCAAATGATCAACATGCATATCAAATCAAAATTTCACAATTCAGTTCATATAGATTAAGTTCTAATCATGATTATACCATTGGTATACGAAATCACAATTACAACCATAGTGGTTTGACATTGCATTCCATATAATCACAAAACCAATAAAACTCATAAGAACCCAAACTTAAGTCTTATTCATACTAGTTGATCGTTTTGCCATCTAAATTTTGCTCAGTTCATATGAATTGAGTTATGCATCAACTATGATTGATGCATATATATATATATATATATATATATATATATATATGCATCAATCATAGTTGATGCATATATGAAATTGATGAATTTCATATACAAAAACAAAAATCATAACCATAAAATTTTAATTTCGCATTTCCTATTTTCAATCACGAAATTGATGAATTTCATAAGAACTGAGATTTTGATTTGAATTAAATTCAGTTTACCTCATTGAAGTTTAGGGGTAGCTTCATGTTAGTCCTTAAACTTTCAATTTCATCAGAATGCCCCTTAAGCTTTCCAAATTTAATCAGTCGTATATAATTTAACAAACTCGGTCCAAATTGTACGTTAAGTCTATTAATATGGCACAATGAAAGGGCTAGAATGATCATTTTATTTCTAAGAAAAAAAACACACACACGACAATGCTCTTTCTTCTTCGATCCTCCCTCATAAATTCTCCACAAATTTCTCTCAATGACATCTGGGCAATCTTCATCATCATTTCCTTAATTCCAAATGATATAATATGCATTCCCCTCTTAAACATTATCTCTCTCGCCGGCCCTCCACACTACCAAAGCTATTTGATAAGAAAATCACACAGAAAAGTTGGATGGTATCTGTTAAATTGGACATGACTGATTGAATTTGGAAAGATTAAGGGGTATTCTGATGAAATTGAAAGTTTAAGGACTAACATGAAGTTGCTCATAAACTTCATGGGGTTAAACTGAATTTAATTCTTTGGATTTTTACCTTGGCGTCCGCATCACTTATCTACAATCATAAACAGCGGAAGCAAAAGAAGAACAAAACACCCAACAATCTGATAATCAATTCTAAATTTTCTAGGTTTAAATTCCATGGAGATGATTAACCTCATATGCGATAGTGTTTTCAGAAAACCCAAAAGTATGACGATAGGTATAAGACTTCTCTTTTTTTTTAAAAAAAAATTGTTCTTATTTTGGGCTAATACTGTATGCCCAAAAATAGGATCAATGAAATATTGGTTTTTCTGATTTTAAAGACTAATCGATTTGTGAAAATTGTGAAGAGTCGTGAGGCTTTGATACCATTATTAGAATATGCCTGAAGACTGAAATGCATAAGGATGAAGTCAATATCGTTTCACAATGAATACAAACACAATATAGTAGAATCATAAAACCAATAGAGTAAAGAGTTTCTTAACCACTCTAGATCATTACCATAAAGGCTAGCATCATTTGGAATTCCATTGACAGTCGACATCCTTGACAGCAACACAGCAACACAAAACACAGAACTAAGAAAAATCTTCTATGCTATGCTATTTCTTTCTAACAGAATGAGACTGCTTGATCTCAATGAAAAACGTAGTTAGCATAGAGACTTTCAACTGATATATATATATATACATATATATATATATAATGGCCTAGAAACTAACTTGTACTTATCTCATAAGGAGTCCAAGTTTTACTTAATGTTTATCAGATACAAGTCCTTAAGTTTATCTTAAATACTTAATGTTAATTATGTTAATCAACTTGAAAAGTCTCAAACTTCTAATGACATACATCTCAATAGATAACAACATAGAGTTTAAATATATGTTTCTACTAATTATATTCAAGTTATCAAAAACTATTTATTTAGACAATGATAATGTAGAGTCCAATATTATTTTCCAACATTTTATACTTGTACTTTTGTCGATGAGACTAATACTTTTGTATGCTCGTTACATGTTTGTCGCCCGATCTAATGCAAATAGATCTTTGCTAATCCGTTTCTTGTTAACCTAATTAGAGGAATTCCTACGTGGGGCAGTCGCACCACGTGGCTGCTGCGACCTTACAATCTGAAGCAGGCCACGTCATTATTTTCCCCTTACGTCATCATTGTCTGCTTTTTCTTCCCTCAGAATTCTGACCTTTTCTCTAATCCCAGCCTCACCTAAAACCCCGCTAGCGTGGTCCTGATCCTCCCTCAGAATGTCTAATTAATAAGAATGAGAGAGTCTCCTTTATATGGAAGAATAAAACTTCATCATTTTACATATTTCTGACGTGGGACATGAGGTTCAAAATGTGTTCCGTGAGGGCATGTTGGCGAGGTTGTCAATGTGACTTCCCGATATCGGATCGACAACTTCCCGGTACCGTTGCGTAGCATGTATGATAGGCTTCGTGATATATGTCGTGATCCAATCTTGTTATGGCTTGTAGGCCCTCATAAAGAGTGTTACTTATGCTTGGCAGTGTAGGCATATTAGTGTCTACCCCAATAAGTCCTCGAAGTCCCCAAGTAAGAGAGCCTTCTTGGTTGGGGAGTTAAAACTCAAGTCACCAAGCATAAGTAATGTCGTTCTGGTGCCTAGCCCTACCAGTCCCCGAGCTCCTCAATCAAGAATGGTTTTAGCAGTATATATCGTCTTTTGTTGCATATGGCGAACTCTCGCCTTTTGTAGCAGATAGCAAACTCTCGCCTTTTGTTGCATATGGCAAACTCTCACTTTTTGTCGTAGATGACGAACTCTCGTCTGTTGTCGGAGATGCCGAACTTTTGCCTGTTGTTGTAGATGGCGAACTCTCGCATGTTGTCGTAGATGGAAAACTCTCGCATGTTGTCATAGATGACGAGCTCTTGCTTGTTGTTGTAGATGGTGAACTCTCGTCTGTTTGTCGCAGATGGTGAACTCTCGCATGTTGTCGTAGATGGGGAACTCTCACTTGTTGTCGTAGATGGCGAACTCTCACCAGTTGTCGTAGATGACGAACGCTCGTCGTTTGTCACAGATGGCGAACTTTCGCCTTTTGTTGCATATGACAAAGTCTTGCGTTTTGGCATAGATGACGAGGTCTTACGTTTTGACGCATATGGTGAAGTCTTGCTACATAATATGTCTGTTTTCCTGCACACATGTAACAAAAAAAGTATTATTGTTCTTGTATGGCGACAAGGGAGGTGGAGTTTTATTCGTAGACTTATCTCGTAGGGTAATTGCACTCTTACAACGATAAGGAAATTGAAGATTGTACCAGAGACTTATCTCGTAAGATAGAGCACGTACTCTTACAACGATAAAAAAACTGGAGATTGTACCAGAGACTTATCTCGTAAGGTAGAGCACTCTTACGACGATAAGTGAGCTGACTTGTTGCTAAATGAAATTATTAGAGGATTATCTTTATTCTTGGCATTGAGGTTCAGTGAACAAGAGTTTGCACAAAAATAATAGTTAAGATAATCTTGTTTCATTTAAACATGCAAATCCGTATAAGTCTCCGAGATCTGCTAGTTAATGAGGAAGTGCTCAGATATTTGTGTGGTCAACATAGTGGATGACATAGTAAAGTACATGCATGCATCTTGTTCTAATACAACAACAAGGTAATAATCAATGCTTAACTAAAAAAATGATGGAGTTGAAAGTTGAGTGTTATAAGCGTGTAGGCATTGCTTGAAAAGTGAAGTCTCTGATCCCAAAAGGTAGTTGAACTCTTACGGCGATAAAGTAGTTGAAAGTTTCTTATCCTGTAAGGTATTTGCACTCTTACGGCAATAAGGTAGTTGAAAGTCGGACCATATCCAAGTCGTAGCCACTTACACTTTGTAATTTCATCATAATTTAGTTGAAAGTCTTAATGTCACAACATCTCTAAGCATAATATTATAGAATCATGACATGTAATCAAAGTCAATACTAGTAGTCATGTTGCTAAGCTAATATCATATTGCATTTGACGAACATGCTAAATGACGTATTAGTTTCGACAATTAAAGCATGACAAGTGTTTGGACACAATTATGTAGCTAGCTAGACATGTTTGAAAATAGTACAGCATGTAATGAGCTATTTGCAAGAACGTGTATCAAGATTAGATTTTACTCATCTTATGTCGAGAAGTGACGGGATACCAAAGGGTGCTATGGGGGCACCAAAGGGTGCTATGGGGGCACCAAGGGGTGCACTAAGAGGGCATCGAAGGGCGCTGTCCGGGGGCACAAAGGGGCGCTATGGGGGGTAGCAATGGACGCTATGGGGCGTGCTGAGGGTGTTATGGGGGCACCCAAGGGCTCTCTTGGGCGTCGAGGTAGCTGTGTCGCCAAGGAGGGGTTGAAGTTATTTGTTACTCACCCCTAATTTTCTTGCCAATAAGATTTGAGCATTCCATTAGCCAATAAGAATTGATATATACCCTTTGTTTTTTTTTCTATAATTCGCTACTTGAATTTGGGGCATAAGTAGCCATTTAAGGAAATTGAAGAAAAAATGTTACAAGACTTAGCTTTTTAGTAGTGACGAAACCTTTTGTATCAATTTCCCACATACGGCACCAAATGTTATATATGGTTGTTATGTGTGTGTGTGTGTGTTTAATGACGATATAGAGATAATAACACAATATCTATAGTGGTCCACCTTAACTTCGGTGAGTAAATCTACGTCCACTTAACATGTACTAGTCTTGGGTGTCGAAATGACGAATTACAAGAGTAGCAGTCAATCTTGAATGTCTAATAAGGAGGGAGTCTCATTTATATAGAAGAAGGAGAATCCATCATTTTACATATTTCTGATGTGAGAAAGAATGTCCAAAATGTGTTTCGTGAAGGCATGCTGACCAGGTCGGCAATGTGACTTCCCGATATCGAATCGGTGAATTTCAGGTACCGTTGCATAGCTTGTATGACATGTTTCATGATATATATCGTGGTCGACTCTTGAATGTCTAATAAGGAGGGAGTCTCATTTATATAGAAGAAGGAGAATCCATCCTTTTACATATTTCTGATGTGAGACAGGATGTCCAAAATGTGTTCCGTGAAGACATGTTGACCAGGTCGGCAATGTGACTTCCCGATATCAGATCGGCAAATTTCAAGTACTGTTGCATAGCTTGTATGACATGTTTTGTGTTCATAAAGGAGTGTTACTTATACTTGACAGTATCGGCATATTAGTACTACCCCCAACAAGATGAACAAATGAGCCACGTGGTGCGGAAGCCCCACGCAAAATTTCCTCGACCTAAATAATATGAGAAACAATAAGCTGCTAGTTTCAAGTTTCACAGGTGTTTTGATGAGCTACTTTCAAACTTGAAATTAAAGTTTCAAAATGACGACGATATAACAGGACAGTCAATGACACGTGGCAGGCACTCCTTTAGCCAAAGATCCGTCTTAGGATTGCTGCCAAATGCTAAGTAGGTCAACTCCATTTTGGTTTTTGCAGGATAACCTCCATTTTTGTAGCTTCCCCAAATTACGAATAGTCTAAAGTAGCCCCATTCCAGTCTTCCACGAAGAATAAAATAGCTTGGAGTGGACCAGCTTGTAATTATATAAACAGAGGACGTGAGCCACTCATGATATCGTATGAACAAATAATGGTATTTTCCCTTTAAAGCTAGGGGTTACCTTTTCTAGTTTTAATCAATTCTTATAGTCATAACAAAACGTATATTATCTCCAACATATGTTTGAACTCAGATTCTCCCAAATGAGGTTGCGAGGGAAATACAAACACTGGCCGGCACATGTTCAATATCAATTGAATCGAGGATATGAAGGGACTAAACTTTAGTACTCTCAAATTGAACACATAGTTATCCTAGTAAACTTAGGGCCGACACTAAACCAATGTGTTATTATGGCACATCAAATCTATTCATACACGTGTGCTAGAGACCCTAGAGCCCTAGACTTAGCTAATTAAGCTATTAGTGGAAATTCATATATGTACGACTGTATATGTAAACGACATAATTTTAGTCATTCATAACCATTTATATGTTTAACCACTTATGTATTAATATTATATCATCTAATCTTATATTTACTTATGTTGTATACATATACGGTCGTATATTAAAAATACAATTAAAACGAGAACAAATTGCTTGAAGCAATGAAGTCCGTGCCAACATTTGGTCAAAGACATACATCTAACCAAAAATCACGAGTAAACTAACACAAGCACTTAACTTTCTTCCTTTTTTGTGGACGTAAATTCAATCTCTGCCCATTTATTTCAGTAAACTACAGATTAGTATTCTCTTTGGAGAGCACACAAGGAAGGACTTTGAAACAAAAGAGAAGGAAGCAGCAGAGGGACTGTAATAAATGGAGGGAAAAAAAGACGTGGTTGAACGAGTTGGGTTTGGTTGCTAGTAAATAAAAACCAACAGAGCGAACTTTGTTAAAGACGAAGAAGAAGCGTAGGAATCACAATTGAATCAGTCAGTCACTGTACAACAGAGAAAGATAGGGATATTAAGAGAGAAAAAGAGAAACGACACAAAGTTCCACAGGGCCTAAAACGAGGAGCGAGCACCTTCCAGCCTGGACCTCTCGTTTCTCCTTCTTCGTGGTACTAGGCTCAGAAACCAATGCAAAATTTTGCCTTCTTCGTATTCACTATTGTTTTTTTGGCAACTTATTCACTATTGTTTTTAAAGCTTCGATTTTTATTGTTGTTTTTGGTTGTAGTATTCTTTGCCTCCTCAAGTGGGAAGGAGTTGGGAAAGTGGAAATCCCCATGAGGTTGTAGATTTCTGGGGTTTGACCAAAACCCAGGTGAACAAAACTCCCTAAAGTTTATTTCTTTTGTATCTTAATTCATTTGGTTGTGGAAATAGTTTGTTGGGTTTTTGATTGGATTGGTCTGTTTCGGGTTTGATTGGATTGATTGTGAGAATACTTCAGGATCTGAATTGGGTGTGTTGCTTTTTAGAAAAAGTTTGAAACTTGGGGTTATAGAAAGTGAAAGATCACATTTTTATGCCATATAATTGAGAGGTTAGAGAGCATAATTGAGGGTCTGAATTTGCTTTGTGTTCAATTTTTTGACTCAGGATTTCATGGGTTGAAACAGAGGGGAAGAGAGGGATTAACTTATGGGGAGTTACAGTGAAGAGTGTGAGGATCAGTTTTATGATACCAGGGAGGACCTATCTTCTGTGTCAGATTGGGGAGCAGATTCCTGTGAGGACTGTAGTCCTAGTGCTTCGGTGTTTTCGAGGTATGAGTGTTGGATTAAGAACCCAGAAAGTGTTCATGTGCGCCGCCATAGGTTCCTCCAATGGATGGGTTTGGATTTAGATCGGAATTTGAGTATGACTGAAGAGTCAGATGATGGCTTCTTTGTTGACAGAAGTAAAATTGGTATTGATAGAATGAAAGAAGACAGTGGGGTGGTGTTGAGAACTTCAGTTTTTGAAAAGGGGTGTTGCTCAAATCAGTGTACAGTATCTTCTGTGTCAAGTGAAGTTCAAGTATCACTAGGAAATGCTTTGAATGAGAATTTTGAATTTCCAACGAGGAAATTGAATGTTCGAAGGGATTTTGTTGTGGATGAATTGGGGGAGGATAACATAATCAGCAGATTCCGTGGGTTGAGACTAAACCAATTGGTCAGTGCTGGGGAGATTCCTTCCACCCATTCCCCAGCGCCATCTCCTTCAATTCAGCAATTATTGCAGAGAGAAGTTGAAAACGCTAGGTACTTGCTTGATGCAAAAAAGACAGCTAAAAGAGGATGGTTAAAGAAGTTACGCATTGGAATGTGTGTTGCTGATAAACCAGGGACTGCACTGAGCCCCATCAGTCTTATGGCTGCAACACGGACAGGGATGCAAAGAGTCCGGGTTCAATCAAGTAAAAAGCGTAGCAAGGAACTGTCTTCTCTTTATGGTGGACAAAACTTTTCAGCTCATAAGGGGTCAATTTTGTCTATGAAGTTCAGTCTTGACGGGCAATACCTGGCAAGTGCTGGTCAAGATGGCATCGTCCGTGTATGGAAGGTGATTGAGGATGAGAGAATAGACAGATTTGATATTGTGAATGATCCTTCTTCCCTTTACTTCAAAATGAATCCATTTTCTAAGTTAGGCTCTCAGGTTGTGGACAAAGAGAAACAAAGCAATACAAAGAAATTGGGTGGATCATCGGACTCAGCTTGTGTGATTTTTCCTCCAAAGATTTTCCGTTTAACAGAGAAGCCTCTACATGAGTTCCGGGGACACAGTAGCGATGTCTTGGATCTCTCATGGTCAAAGAATGGGGTTAGTAAATCTCTTGGCTTTGCTGTCATAGTTAATGATATGGTTTAATCATTATATTATTACAGAATTGCAGGAAAATGGATTTTTAAACCAATGTTTGTATTAACTTATCAAACTTGCTTAAACTAATGCTGTTGTCCTCTTCTGTTTATTTGTTGCAGTTTCTCCTGTCATCCTCTGTTGATAAGACAGTTAGACTATGGCAAGTGGGATGTAACAGATGCCTGAGAGTTTTCTCTCATAATAATTATGGTAAGCTTTGCCAATTGTTTTAGTTTCCTGTAACAATGTAATATATCAATTACTTGGTTTCTGTTGGTGTGTTCTCAATTCCTGCTTATAAGTAGTTCTTCACTGTCATTTATTACTTGTGCTAATTGATGCAGTGACATGTGTTGATTTCCACCCTCTGGATGTTAATTACTTCATCAGTGGTTCAATAGATGGAAAAGTTCGCATCTGGGAAATTGTTCGTTGTCTAGTTGTGGATTATATTGATGTTCGCGAGATAGTTACTGCTGTATCTTATTATCCTGATGGAAAGGTCAGTTGGATTTGTGCTGGTGAGGAAAACCTAGGCAAGAAAGTTATTGGTTATTGTTTCTTACTTTGATACTCAATGTTTGCAGGGAGGAATTGTGGGCTTCGTCACTGGAAACTGCTGCTTTTTTAATATCGTAGGTACACAACATTTAGTTGATGCTGAAATAAATCATGCCGCTAGTGCTTTTATCATATATGCACACAACATTTAGCTAACGATGAAATATAGTATGCTACCTCTAGTTCTTTTATCATAGGTGCATAACATTTATCTAATGCTGAAATATAGTATGCCACTCTAGTGCTTTTATGACTAAAATCCAATTTGTCTAGCATAGTGGGAGAAATGTAAATTCTGATAATTGCTTTAGTCAATATGATTTGTTCCCAGGTCACATCAATCTAAGATAGAGAAATATGAGTGCTGTTTTGAATGCTTAAAAAATTCTCTAATGTTAGATCACTAAAGTCTGTTTTTTTTCATATAACTGACCTACGTAAAATGAAATAGAATTACTCTAGGTAGTATATGAGCTATCAGGTACTCTTCTGTTATGGGCTAGGGCTTCGATCTAGACCCGAGCTTTTAGAGTTTTTTTGGGGGGGGAGGTAGTTTTTGACATGGTTTCTATTCTTTCAGATGATCACATGAAATTGGATGCTCAGATATGCATACAGGGTAAAAAGAAGTCAGTGGGGAAGAGGATTACTGGCTTTCAGGTGGTTATTGACAAGTTTATGCCTTCAAATTTCACTTCTGTATTTAATCACTGCATACTAATTTTTTATAATTCCTCAGTTTTCTCCAAGCACCCCAAACAAAGTTATGGTCACCTCTGCCGATTCAGTAGTACGAGTCATTTCTGGGACTAACGTCATATGTAAATTTAAGGGTATGTGTGATCGTTTGTTATGATTAGTTTTTATTGCATCGCGTGTATCATTTACTGATTTATCTTGCTGATTTAGGCCTGCGAAGTGGAGGAAGCCATGTTTCTGCATCTTTTACCTCAGATGGAAACCACATTGTTTCTGCAAGTGAGGATTCAAGTGTTCACATCTGGAATTACAATAGCCAGGAGACATCCTCTTCACCATCAAAGAACACAAGGTCTTGTGAGAGTTTTGTGTCCCACAACTTGATGATCGCTATACCTTGGAATGGTGTGAATGACCTTCCAGGAATGCTTCCATCCCCTGCATTCATCGGGGAGGCACAGGGAAGAAGCTGCCTTGATAGTCCGCTGAAGCTTCTCAATTTCGATGAGAGAGTACAACAGAAAATGCATGTCTCTTCACCTGATTGCTTCCGTGGGTTTTTGTTGGAGTCATTGCCAAAGGGTACCCCAACTTGGCCTGAAGAAAAACTTGTGAACTCAAGTCCCGTTCCCCCTGCCCCCGTTTCCCCAACAATGTCTAGATCAGAGTACAGGTTCTTGAAGAATGCATGTCAGAGCTTGTCTTCTTCTCATATGTGGGGACTTGTGATTGTCACAGCCGGCTGGGATGGACGTATCAGAACCTACCACAATTATGGGTTACCAACTCGTTGTTAAGATCCCTTGTCCGGCCATCATCAGGCCTATTGCTGGCATTTTTTAGACAGTGATTTGCATCATTGCAATCACCGCCAGTACTTATCAATAATTCTTGGTGCTTGTTCAATGCAGTATCATTGGCAGTTTGCCAGGTTTACATAGTGTACACCAATACCATTGCCCAACTGTATAATACTCCAGGCAGGTCATGCCGGGTGCAACAACAGTTCGATTCAACTGCAGTCTTTCCTAGGTGTCAACAGCAGTGGCTGGGTGACTGCTTTTGTTTTGTATCCGTTCATCTTATACAAGTCCACTACATGATTCTTTAATTTGTTTCAGCTCAGAAATTATACAGAAGTTCTTGTACAGTAGTTGTCCCCCTACACTAGACTAGATGTGTATACGAAATACAAGTGTGTATAGTATAGGTGATTTTGAGGCATCTTTTCATAGCCTTGCATTCAGAAAGATTGTATGTGCATGAAATTTCATTTTATGAAATTAAATTTTGGTGGTTTTCAGGACAGCTGCTCTTTCATTCTCAGCTAATGCCTTCACCACCTTTTCTTCTTAGTTCTTTTGTGGAGATTAGGTTTGGCTTTGGAGGCCTATATCAAATTGACAAAATGGCATCTTTTACCGATGACATGTCTGAAAGTTGTAGGGATTCCATGAATTGTTGTCTATATTTGAGAGGCCTTGCCGAAGAAACTTCTATTGGTACAATTCTGTCTAACATCAGTGCTTTCAAAATGTTATCTGATATGAGAGACCCTTCATAGAGGCGGGTTTGTGTCAATAAAATTGATTTGCCGACAGAATGTCGTTAGTGTCTTGATTTTGGTACAGTATATTGGATGAAAGCAGCCTGCTTTGGTGAGGTCATCCATTTGGTTCTTAGCTACAGATTCAGTGATGTGGTGGAGGGGCACAATTGTTCACTTATTTCTAGTCTTCTAAAATGAATATTCACAATGTTATTAGTCTCTGGTGTTGTGTTGTGTTTCATAGCTATACTGAAGCCGAGTCTGTGTGAGTGTAACTTAAAATGGGAAGATCACCATGTTGAAAGGAGGGTTTGCAGAGAGGTCCATGGACAACAAGAGAAGACACATTGCTCATTCAATACATGCAGTCTCATGGTGAAAGCCATTGGAAGTCTGCGAAAGAGCAGGTAAGTAATTCATTAGGTTTTGCTTGGTTTCTGTTTTGTTCTTAGAAGTCTCATCATAATACTCGAAGGGATTCTTTGATAAGGGAATTGTTGCAGGCTGAGATGGATCAACTATCTCCGGCCAGATAGAGGTAACATAACTCCTGATGAGGATGACCAGATATAGTGAGGCTTCATTCACTGCTGGGAAATAGATGGTCTCTAATTGCAGGAAGAATCCCTGGTCGAACCGACAATGATATCAACTACTGGAATACCAACCTCAGCAAAAGGCTCAAGAACACTGGCAGTACTAAAAAAGGAGCACCAAAACCGCTCAATAAGGATGATGGAGGAAGTGAAGCAAAAGTTATGGTTCATCAACCAAAGGCCTTTTAGAGTTTCTGCAAACTCGAACTTAAGTAACATCTTAGCTCAATTTGGTCATGGTGCAGAGGTCTCTAATGATCTTCATGATCACAACCATTTTGAAGATGCTTTGGTTTGCCAAAATGCGACAGATTTTGATGTTTTTAGTATGTATGAAGAATGTCAGCAGCATGTTCACAAGGCCGATCAAGATCATAATGGTCTTCATTTGGACTCTTGTTGACTTTTTGCTGATTTGAGCTAGTTCATGTTGCAAAAACAAGGACATCAGCATCTGTCAAATTGGCTCCTTTTTCATTGGAATTGGCAAGTGACTAAATTGAGCTGCCTATGTATAAACATCTGCTTTTAGCAAACTTTGACAGGCGTTCATTATGATTAGATACCATAAACAGCTATAGGTTGCAAGCAGAAGTCCCAGAGCTAGAAAGAGTCCATCACATAACGAATACAAAGGAAAAGTTGGAAGCCTATCACAGAACATGGTTCCCTATCATGAGGGATCTCCTTTCGCTTTGTCACCCTAAAAAATATTGATTACAACTACTAGAACAGAATTTGGAGCAATCATACAGCAGTTTTATGAAATTATTGAAGAAAAAGATGGTTTCTTATTAATGACACTATAAACCACTATGAGACACCTAGAATGAACTCGGCACATTACAGCATAATGAAAATCATGTGAAACAATCATAGGATGAATCATGAATGTTATGTTGAATAGGTGACCAAAATTATAAATTATTTAAAAATAAAAATAAAAATAAAATTATTCCCGCTGTCAGGATTCGAACCTGAAGGGTTATGCTCAATCGATATTATTGGGCTACAGCAGATTTGTTAGTATAACAGCTATTGAAATCATACGTAAGTAGTGAAAGGCAAGGTCAACAATTAAACCCCTAAGAATAGAAGACACTTTGAATTTGAAAATTCAGTTTACAGTTTGTTGAGCCTCAGGTATGGCATAACTGGGGTCTAACCAAACCATCAAATCCAACAAACGGCTAACACATCTTTCAGAAGATAGAGGTTTGCAACTACTGAAAGAGCATGATTAACAAGATTGCAGGAATGGCCATCAAAGGCTCTGAATAGTGAATACAAACTCAGCATGAGGCTCTAATACATAGTGGTCATACCGACTATGGCACCAAAGATTTTACACATTTATCTTTTAAAGGGCCACAAGTCTCCCCAGAGAGACTTTCGGGCCTGATTATGTAATGTAGGGTTCTTATTTTTTGTGACAACAATTCGTTGAAGTGTACCTTCTGAAGCATCCTCGTTGGTTGATCGACATACATCCATAGTAACGTGCTTGCCCCTCCGAACAGGCATGTAGATTATCCTACCCCAACCACCCCCAAGATCGGCATGACCTGTGTCATCATCCTCATCTTCTTCGTCATTATCCTCGTGATCATCAACTTCCCCGACATCAGAATCATAGGTAATCGCATCTGGTTTTTCAAATGGAACGAGGCTAGCTTGTTGCGAGCTGGATGGGTCCTCTGGAACCTCTGACAAGGGCAACGACTAATCTTTAGAATGAAATGCATCACAGTAACAATTCTTTAAATGTTATTGCCCAAGGATCCTATCATAAACCAAACACCCAGAAATACAGAGCCTTTTAAAAAATGAAAATGATCCTAGTGAGATATCTTACCGTAGTCAATTTCAAGATCTTCCAGAGTTCTTTTAGCATGTTGCACCTTCAAAGTTTCAAATTTCACACCATCAAGAGGCCAAGATTCCCTGGTCATAATGGCAATAGTGAAGCAACCAAAGAGAAAATCAAATATAAAAGTATATTAATAAAAGGATTTGAAAACTGAGGAAGTACAACGCATTTGAACGAAAAATTCTGATTGCCAGAAATCAACTACTGCAAGAATAAAACATAAAATGGATGTATTTCAAAAGAAAACTGAGTTAGCCACAACAAAATTCAGTGGTGAAAGATCACTAAAATGAAGTGATGGTTATCAAACATGTCATTATAGCTTTATGTAGTTGAAATTTGAAACCATTCACAAGTTTGACTGTGCGCACAAAAAGTACCAACCTCGGTCTTTGTCCTCGCCTGACAGCAATGAAGCTAAATTTCTCATCTTCAAACCCACGTAACGGCTGACCACCCTTGGAGCGCTACAAAAAGGTCATATAGTCATATATGAGAAGTTAAAATCAAATATCAATTGCATCTAAAATGACAATTTAACAACTAAGATAAAGAAATATAGTCTTCCAGAAACAAAAAGATTCAAAGATTCTGTGATATTTGTTAAAGATGTAGAATCCAAAACTAAACAAAAGAGTTGGTACTTTTAGATGGATAGGTGAAATTGATTTGAATCACGATGAGTAAAACAACAGACCCTCCTAGAAAACTCAAATATTTGCAATGCCAAGAAGGCAAGAGAAGTGGAGTAATAAATAATAGAGGTTCCCCTTCTACAAGCATCTAGCAATAGGATAAATGATTAAATACAACAATTTAACACCTACCTCGATTGCCAATACTAACTGCTTAGGCTTAGATAATTTGGTAACCAGATAAATTTTTCGGAAAGGAATTCAACTTAAGAATTAAGAAAGAACCTTGTATGCACGTTGAGTAGAAGTTCTCTCCAAACGTTGAACAAAATGACAATATTTACCAGCTTTCTCCAAAGGACATGCCCCATCGTGAGAGCACTACATCAAAAGAATTATAAAATAAAAAAGAGGATACAAAAAGTATATTATCTCTCTATATATATATATGTAATAGTTTGCGAAAAATATTAATTTCAGAAGAGAAGAATATGCAAGGTGCAGAACTACACTCACAGGAGCAACTATATAGGCACCATTTTTTCGAGCCACTACCAAGTCCTTCGACGTTTCATTAATTGGAGCCTTCGATTTACGGATTTTCTAAGTATAAATGTCAGAAATGAGTGATTGTTAGCAGAAAAAAAAAACACATAACAACAATAAATTACCCTTTTCTCCATCCATAATATATGTGATCGCATCTGAGATATGATATTTGATCCTTGTGGTGTTCCCGGTTCTATCAAAATCTACAAACATCCCAGAAAATTAATGACTAAAAATATAAAGCTGAAGATTTAAAGGTCCAAACAGAGAACAAATATAACTTGGCAAGCAATATTATTACTAGTATTTCAATCGTTTAGCTCCTATTTTCCAAATTTGGTTTTCAGAACAGTGTGAAATATAGGATCACTGCAAACTCGATATTTAAAAATGGTGTAAAACTGTTTTAGTAGATACTTCTTTGGTCATGGTATAAACTCGAGCACAGACCAATAACATTTTCATACATAATAGACAAGAAACTTATCCAAGAATTGGGAGGTATACCAGAACATCCCGTGTAAGATCCCAAAGTTGGCGTACTACAGTAATTCGATCCTTCAGCGACGGTATTTCTCCAAGCACATAGGACTTTACCCCCATAGTAACAAACAACAGATATAACTTAGGACAAAAATGCCACGGAAAAAATTAAGTGTAATTGATAGTAGTTCTAGATGAATACAACTTACAGCTATTACAAGGTCATGTTCTCTCTCTGATTTGTTGATGCTTTTGGTCAACGATTGGAGGGTACCATAACTGTGAATGAGTGGCAAGTTCTTCTGTCCTAAATAAGACATAAAACAACAAAGGAATTTGCTTCAGCCAGTCAAGAATGCATGTACCATCACAAACGGGCTGTACTCCTACTTGCAAACAATTTGCTCAGGCATTTTTACTGTAAGTGAATAAACCAGATTACAACTAACTAATTTAAACAAAAAGAACCATTACTAACCTTGTATAAGGCTCTGGCCTGCACGCTGCATCGATTGTGATGGCTCTACTAAGTTAACTTTCTCCAAGGAATTCGGCCAAACTTCCCGTAGTGCCCTACAGCATCCCATTTACATAACATCAAAATCACAGTACATACAAACAGTAATCTCAAATCTCCACATTATTTAACAACCAAAAGAGAAACATACGAACTTCCTCACCAGAAAGCCGACCCCGTGCCAGCACCAAAATCCAACACTTTAGCAGGAGAAAAACCAGGCAGCCTTCTACGAACCTGTCAAACAACAACACAAACACACTGCTGAACATCAAAGATAAAAACTTTATCACACTCTCCTCAATTCACACCCGAAAATAACAACAATTTCCCACCTAATCAACACCCACATGCTAAAATCAACCTAAACACTCCATTTCCAATACACAAGAACACAGCTTTATCAAACTGAACATTAAAAACAAAAACCTCCTTCAGTACTCGGTGGCAAGCAGAGAAGACAGCTGGCATTCTGGAAGCAACATAAGCAATGGTCTCGTCATCTCGATAAGTAAGACCAATGTCTCCATAAGAGCTCTTGATCTTCCACCTCTGTGATTGATCCACGCCCTGCAAAGGGTCCTCCACCAGCTGCTTGGAAGTGGAGCAATAAGCTGGGAGTTCACATCCTTGATTTGGCTGAACGATTTCCATAGCCTCAGCACCTTCCTCTTCATATGAGGCTCCTCTTGCTCTAAAACCCCAAACCCATCATTTCAATTACATGAATGAACAAGCATTTAGATGTAGAAAGATTCAAGGTAGGTAGAAGAAGACCTCGGAGGTACTTTTTGATGGCGCGGCGGAGTTTGACGGGGACGGTGAGGCATCGCTGGGATTGTTTGGCGGCGGAGCGGATGGCTTCTTGGGTTAGGACCTTTTGAGCCGTCTCCGGGAGCATTTTCCAACCTCGTTACTGTGACTCTTTGAGAGTCGGAGATAGAGTTGGGTTTGGTTTCCAGGGTTTATGTGACTTTCAGGGTTTAAGGATTTTTGGGCTTGAATATTGGGCTCACATGTGAATTTGTTTAAGGATAGGTTAGGTTAAGGTTGGCCACCACAGAAAATTGTTGATGAAAAAAGAACTTGGTCAGGTTATATTTATCGTTCAAGTAAACATGATCCGACGTTCCATCATGCATGGTATATGGAATGGTGATCATAAACCCTTCAGAAAGCAAACGAAATGTCACGTCTGTAAAAAGGATAGGCAACTGTT